>OZ018323.1:87684876-87874876 GCA_963969495.1 Ceratothoa steindachneri | reverse complement strand
TGAGACGATGAAAACACTATCTATGATTCACACCTCTCTCACTTGCACTAAGATAGGCTCACATGGCGTGAGGCTGAAAGGTGTCGTCATCATGGGGTTGCCAGCAGTTGCTGGCTATGGCAAGACACTCAACCGAAATTGGAGTTATATTAACCTAAAGTGAAAATTAAAATATCCTATTATATGCATATCCATTCACCGAGCAATTGTCGAATGCTATAGAGCCTAAAAAGCTGCCACGAGATGTGCCATCGCTCCAAATACGTCAAAAGGTTCTAATCGGGCCAGGAAGGGTTGGAACCTTTGCGGTAGGGTGCAGTGTGAGAAGGTATATGTGAGTTATGAACGAATGATGATTAAAGTAAATCTGACGCGCATTTTGGTCAAAAGGTTTAACTGTTGTAACTTTGCTAGTGGTGAAGCACGTCTCAAAATGTGACTTGCACCAGAAATGAGTGTCGTCTGCGGTCTTTAACGAGAAAAGACTAAGAATAAATGAGAACGAAAGTTAGTCCCATTTTCGGATATGAGCGTTTTGTGCGCTGTCTACCCCGCAACCCATCCTTGTGCAAGACTTGAATTGAATTTTGCAGCAGATACATCGTGCAAAGGTAGAACCTCGACTCATTTGGTACTCGTATATCAATATACGATAGATAATAGGTAGTTAAATCGATGGGTTTGGGCGTAGGGCCCAGTGATGTCTACATGGAACAAACTTCGTCTCTAAACCGGCAGCGAAAGTTGCCTGAATCAAGGTTTGGTTAATTTATTCCTGCGCGTTTGCTGAAATGGAGCGTAAGTCAATATTTGCAGTTAATATTCAGCAGGCAGAGGGAAGAAAATCGGGTGTTAATTTTTTCGTACTCAAGAAGCGAGTAATGATCAGGCAGCTGAGTTGGTCTGCCGCTAGCAGGGCATGGTCGACCGTTTGCAAGGACGTGGGAACATTTTCAGTGGTAGCGATGAGAGACCATTGTAAGAGAGGGCTGCAGTAAAATAGTGCCGTGTGCGAATCTTCCTTCTGATAATGGAAAAGGATATCTGTGGTCTTTGTATTTCTGTCAAGCAACGAGAGAGGGTGAGAAGACTTAGAAGAAAGAAATGCCAAAGCTAAAGCCTTGTGCTTCGTAAAAGGGTTAACCTGGACCCCTCAATCTTGGGATTTTTGTTAATACGGAAAATGCAGCAAACTCTCTTCGAAATTACACATTTTTGATGTTGTTCAACGGTGCGTCCCACAATGCACTTGCATCAGACAAAATAAGGACTGGGGCATCCTAAAATTCGTGCCTTATTTCGGTGGCTAAAGAAATGGTAAGTTTGGCCTCCTGAAAGGTACACACAGCAATTTACGGCTAAATTAATGGGGATTTGCTCCGTTTGTGTGCACCACTCAGGTCATTTAGCGGGCTAAGATAGAAACCACATTTTTTACATTAATCCTTTAAAAATTGAATAGTCTTAGTAAATGCATAAGAGTTTTAGGTGAGGTTAGTGCAACGAAATTGCATATTGCTGAAACTTTCTCAGGCATATGTGAGATGCCCTCGTTGTTTAGGAGGTATCTCAGAAATTCGAACTGTTCTACTCTTCTCCTAATTAGCATCTGTCTGGTGCTAACTTTAAATTATAGGCAAGAAGAAGATCGAATAGCTAACTTAGGTGTTCTAGGTGAGTTTCCTGGTCAGTTGAGTAGATCATTATGTCGTCTAAAAGACGAAAACGATTGGAC
Source organism: Ceratothoa steindachneri (assembly GCA_963969495.1). Lineage (NCBI taxonomy): Eukaryota > Metazoa > Arthropoda > Malacostraca > Isopoda > Cymothoidae > Ceratothoa > Ceratothoa steindachneri. The sequence continues at coordinate 87,873,141 of OZ018323.1, read as the reverse complement.
AATCTCCCAGGACTTCGTTGTAAAAAAACACAAACTTTATATTATATTAGGATCCTTTATTAAAATTTTTAAAGTAAAATGAAAAGTAATACAAATAATGAGCGTAATATAGGGACAAGTATATAAGATTAAAACAAGTTACATAAAACAGAAATGGGATGGGGGTTCTGGATAAAGAAATCCGGAGGTTGTGTCGATCCGAAGGCGCAAACAGCAATGTTGTATCGTAGGTGAGAGAAAAGGGCAAATAGTTAGAATATAGCATGAGAGTTTTTTTTTAATATTTTATAGGGCAAGGGTGTTAGTGTGTGTAAGAGAATAGAAAATTAAAATTGCCAGGATACTGGCTGATCTCTTTTTTTTTTTTTTATGCTCTTCTAATTACTTTTAAGATTGTGTTTTATATTTGGTTACTTCTAAATTTTTTGTTCTGTCTTCTTTATTATATATGTCTTTGTTTTCAGGCACTCATGCCTTTGTGATAGTTTTTGCTTGTTTGGTTGTTTGGTTTTGTTTTGTTTTTTTTAGATGATTATTGGGTCTTGCTCGCGCCGTAGGCGGAGCCTACTGCTGGGGAAGACTTGACTGTCTTAATTGATGTTTTCTATTTCTAGAATTCTTAGTCTCTTGGTTATTTACTTCAACTTTTTGCCAGATTTCTTTGGCTCATTTCTCAATAATTTCATTTATTGGGTCCAGCCCTGCCATATCCATTATTTCGAGGAGTCTTTTTCTTTCTCAGTGACTTGTATTAGTTATAAGGTAGGCCGATTTATTTTGTACTCTTTGTAATTTTTGTTTGTTTGTCTTACTTGTTGTGTGGATGGGGATCGGTGGATACACCAGCACTGACACTACAAATGCTTTTCTTTTCTGCTCCAGATGTTTCAGGCTGAATATCAATCTCAGGCCTGATTAGCCCTGGCAATCATCTCCTTTACGTGGGCGTGGTATCCTCTTTCCTCCATCTGCAGGCACAGCACCTTTCCTTCGGCTGTGTACCTGTATTCTGTGCCGTTGATGGTTATCCTGGCCTTTTTATTCTATTTATTGGTATTATTTTAAATTTGTTCAGGTTGTTTTTAATTTTCCATCTCCTTTCGAATTCATTTATATTTTGTATCTTTCGCTCCGTTGCCCTAAGCTTGCCATCTGGGATTTGTGGCTCGAGTGGAGATCACCTGGCTGATGTCGTCGGCGTATTGAACATTCGTACAGCCTGGTGTTAATGGAGGTGGCATATCCGCTGTGTACATCAAGTACAAAGTGGGGCTCAGGCCCGTCCCTTGTGGGACCCCAACTTTAGCTGGAATTTGGGTTCTTCGTGATCTTCAATGTCAATGTACGCCTGCCTGTTTGTTACGTAGTCATCCAGGATTCTCTCCATCCGGTTGCTTAGATCGAGTTGGAAGAGTTGTATTTTAACCCATCCACCCATACCTTATCAAAGGCCTTCTTGACATCTCGGAGTACCACGTCCACATATCCTTTTTCAGAATTTGCCTGTGCGATTTATTTGGTTATAATCGCGACTGCTATAGTTGCGTATCTTCTCTTCCTTTCTGAAGCCGTACTGGTGCTCGTTGTATTTCCCTGAGTTTTTAGTATTTTCTAAGGCACTTTTTCGTAGTTTTATTTTGTGAGCCAGGTATTTCCGGGTGCCTTTTGTTTAAAGATAGCGATTGTTCTTTTTACCTCCTCCAGACGGATTAGAGCTCCTAATCCCGTGTACTTTTCTGTACTCACATCGACTCTCCTAAGTAGCGTTATTCTCTCTATGCTATTTTTTAGGTTTGCGATGACCATTTCTTCTGTTTCTCTGTCGAATCGCTGATTATCTTCTTCTTCTATTATATAAACCTTTTCCCAATGTCCTCTAAACTTCTCTTCTATTTCCGCTTTGCTTATGAGGTATTCATTTTGCTTGTTCTTTATTTTTATTGGCTCTCTTGGCGGTTTTCCTCTGATTGTATTTAACATTCTCCAGGCCTCCCTTGGGTTTTCCGTGGCCTCTATTTTGCGCGTGAATTCTTTCCCCTTTTCTTCTTGTTACTCTTCTATAAAAAAAAAACATTTCCTCTTTCAGTCTTTTTATTTCAATGCTTCTTTGTCTGTTTGTACCGAACATTCTTATTTCCAAATATTTTTCTTTGATTGTTCTTGTTTTCTTCTTCCTCTTTTTGTCCACTTTGGATGTGGTAGAGTTCTGTATTTGATTTTTGGCACACTTGCTTCGGCTGCTTTCTGTATATTTCCGATTATGTTTCTGATTATTTCCTCTAGTTAGTTTATGCTTTTCGCGTTCAGTTATGGCTGTTCATGGCTACTTGACATAGCTGTGTATGTCTCCCAGTTTGCTTTCCTGTAGGCTTTTCGAAGCTTGAATGGGACTTGTATCGGGTTTTGATTTACAGTCACCAAAACTCCGATATGGTCGCTAGCAGGAATGGGTATCGGTGCCATATAAGTATTATACGGGAAGTTCTCTGTCGTCATTATTATGTCCGGTTTAGTTGAAGATCTTTTAGTGATATATGTTGGGAATTCCGGGCCTATTTTGTTCAATATTTTTCGGTCCATTATCCTTTCTAGGTTCCCCATTGCGTTGTTGTTTATGCGGTACCCTGATTCTGGAATCCTGGTGTTGAGGTCCCCCAGGAGAATTGATGGGTTACCTTTGTGTAGTAGCTCCATAACAGAGTGTATCGGTATATACAAGCGACGGAGTGGTTGCTAGCCTTCCACTATTGTGATCTGGTTGTACTCCATTTCGATAGTAGCGTTTATGTAGGCTTCGTCAACTTCCCGTTTTTGTGTGTATATTAAGCTTCTCTTTATTGCGATAGCTGTACCATCGTACTTTTCCCCGGTGGGATTCTTTTTTATTATATGATAGTTTAAGATTTTCATTCTTTCTTCATTTATTATTCCATGTTCCGAAATTTTGATCATGTGAGGATTTAGTTTCCTAAAAATATTTCCATATTGTATACTTTTGTTTTTCCAGCTGTCGGTGTTAATGTGAAGGATCTTTAGCTTTTTTATCGTGTTATCCATATTTTTTATTTCTTTTTTTGTAACTACTTGCTTTTTATTTTGAGGTTCTTCCATTTTCCGTTTCCAATCCTTTCGAACGTGTCCTTTTTTTATTATTTTCGTGTCCTGGGTAAATTCTAATTCGGTTTTCTTCAATCAGTTGCTCTATTGCTTTTTCGTCGTGATCTGTGATATAGTTCAACTTACATGTTCCTCTTTCTATTCCATTTTTAATATCCTTTAGTTTTGCTTCTTTTGGCAAGGGGGTATGCTTCGTGTACGAAGATCTTTAATTTGAAATCCTTAGCTTCATAACGACAGCCTTCTTCATTTTCTGTTCCTGATTCTGATTCAGTTTTTGATTGTGTATCCGTTTCGGTGTGCACTTTCTTAGTCTGACTTTTCTTCCTTTTGGGGTTCCTCCTTTTTTTCTTTCCTTTTTGCACTTTTTCAGATTTGTCAGTATCCTTTTCTTCTTCATTGGATCCTTCAGTATCTTTTACTGCTTTTCCCTCAGTCAGTGTAGCCCCCAACTCTAAAATATCTTTTACCTGCCTCGTTTTTCAAGCTGTTATGCCGTATATTAATGCTGAAGGAGGGGTGGTGGGGGAACGACATTTTCCTGTCTCCATTCTTTTCTAAAAGTAGGTTTAGCGTCTCGGCGAATGTTTCCGTCCGGCTTTGCTATGTTATGCACGTGGACAAACATTATACAAGCCAGTATGTCGAGGCCGGTTCCTTCATTCACGTTGATGTTAATTTTTTGCTCCTGCGTTTCTTTTATTTATTTTACTGTGGCTTTTGCTATGTTGGCGTATGTTTGGTTTGCTCTCTTTTGTTTCTTCTTCTTCCACTTCTTCTTTCCTGTTTAGTATCGCCTTTCTTTTCGGGCAGTTAATGGCTATAGGTCGATGCTGGCCCTGGCAGTTAATACATTTTTTTATTTCTTCCTTACATTCGCAAAAAGTATGATCAGTTGTGCTGCACTCTGAGCAGATCTTAATGTCTTTTGGGGCGCAGTTCCTTGCCACGTGATCTTCGATCGCATAGCACAGTAAACAGGCCTGCACATTTATGATTTTTTTCTATTTCGATGTTTTCTGGTGGTATCCGCCATCTCTGATAAGATACACACTACCTTGAAAACGTGAATATGATGGTTTCTGAAATTTTGAGATACTGGTTTTCCCTTTCTATTTCTTCTTGAAGTTCTTCTTTTGTGTGTGAGGCGAAATAAAGGTCTACTTTACGGCACATAAATTAGCGATTAGCCATTAATTGTGGTGGCAGTTTTGGTGTTAAGCCAATTTTGCTTAGAGCTTTCAGCCAATCAGTTGCTACCATCCTTTCAATGTCTTTTTGTTTGTAGCAGAGTGCAACGTATCTGTTTGGTACTTCATCAGCTTCGTGATCCCGATTTTAAAGTCAGTGTATAAGGTCCTGATCAAAAGTCGTCTTTCTGGTTAATTTTCGTTGCTTCGGTCCTTAGTTGCAGTCTTCTATACTCCAAGTTCATGTCTGTGATATGGGGGCCCCTGCCCCCAATTATCCTGTAGACCCACCCTCGCTTAAATGGCTGATATTATGTTGTGATGAATAAATGAATGCATGGACCCGGGTGGGCTCTTCTCGATGGGTGAAAAGTGACGGATTTTTTGTTGGCTAGCGCGAAATCAACCATCGCTAGCCCGGGGTGCCGCCGCCTCGAGGGAATTAAAAACCGCAGTTGCTTCCTGTCATACACTGAGATGATCGTATGTCCCTCAGTGGGTTTGGAGGCTTATCACACTTGGAGTAGTTAAACTCCGCTGCAAAGGTTGCAACCCCGCCCATTGTCCGGAAGCTCCTCTGGTGCGGATTTCTGGCAGTGGGCTAATCCTCAAACCTCCCTCCTCCCGTACCCCAAAATATTTATATGCTAGTGTTCTGCATAGTTTAAATAAGGGTCGAATATCAGCGTTGTAAGGCATTGGGCCTTGGATGGGGGTCGGAGGATGATGGATTTAGGCAGTCATGGTGAAAAATATGACTGGCCTAAAAATGTATTTCTCTCTTTTTAGTACCCCCCTGTATGGGAGGATTTTTGGTGTGGGAGAGGCAAAAATGATCGAGACCATAGATGAAAATGAAGATGACGTTGATAATGATGAAAATAAGGTTAGTTGCAGCTTCTTTCTGGATATCGTATGCGAGTAAATATACTCGTGTCGATTCCTTCCGAGAGTAATACGTAAAAATATTCTTCGATCGAGAATGAGTTGAATTTTTGCTGTGAGTCTGCTTTACCAAGCTTAATGAGAGTGGTCTATCAGCTACCCAAGCGGCGAATTCAATATTGTGTCCCATGGTCCTGGTGGCCTTATATATTCTCATGGTATATCCACTAGGCAACGGCCAGATGAAGATTCGATGCAAGCATGAATCGTTCGAAACGCAACGTCAGCGGCGTTATTGGCGGTTCAAACATAACAGATGTTCAAGGAAGAGAGACAGTACTTGTGTGAGATATCTTAGTCTGGATGGCGCATGGATTTTTTTAGCTGTCTTTCCTGGGGAAATAAGTTGTGAGGTTAATTATTTTGAATTATTCTTATGTATTTATTCATGATAATCATTGGGCATCATTAGAATTTCTATCATCGCATAATGTTTGCACAACAGTATTCCGGAGATGGAAGTTGTTATTCTAATCATAATGTTGACCATTCAAAACATTTTGTGGGTACCGATAATAAAGAATGAAAAACATAAAACTTCTAAATAAAACGGTTATGGAAGGACATGAGAAATGGATGAGGTGCCTAGGTATTTACACCGAATAACTATCCTAATACTTGACTTGTATTTACTAAATCCACGCCTCTTGATAAGATCTACTATTTTATTACGAAGCGGCAAACATTTCTCTCTGCAAGAAGAGAAAGCGATTTCAATTATTCCCGAAAAATATCCATTCTCTATGGTGAAATTCCTGCATTATCTGACTAAGCATCACAATGAATTGAGAGTATAATTTGAGTAATTAGTTGTGATAGGTTTGCAGGCGATGCCCAGAGTAGATAGGTTACGTTACGTTTAATTTTATAAATTTTAAGTAGAAAAATAAATTGAAGATGGTTCTCAAAGGTTTTAAACACACGTTTCGCCCTAGAGAATTTGAAATTTTCCATGTTGGTCAGCAAACTTCTTTCAAATTCGTTACTTTTTCATATCTCAAATTACTCGTCTCCCTATTTACCGACCTTAAATCTGAGATAACAACCGATTTTCCCATGATTGCGGTGAATGGAACTTAAAAGTCTCTGAGAGAAAATAGTAAAATGAGTGATTTATACCCTATATAATTATCCAATTCTAAAATAATTAACCAAGATTCATAGAAGAAATCTGAATTCTATGGTGTAGAAAAAAAATTATACTTTGGATTAACACGAATACGAAAGTACCCAAATATAAGAATTTCTTCATTGGCTGTACTGTCCGAAAAGTCGAATATTTTTAACCATTAACTTTTCTTAAAAGTGATTGACAAGAGTTAAGGGTGAAGCCAGCAACTAATGCATTATGCTGGTATTTACTAGATAACATATCGTGTTGGTAGAAAATTATGACGGCCAATTGAAGCTAAAATGGGCATTCCAATCAGGCAGAACGGTTAATTTGAAGAAATAGGCAGATAACAGAAAAGTAGGAGACTAAAGGTGTAAGACAATAGTGGGAAGATTCTAGATCGGGTAAAAGGATAACTCCGTGAAGTTTAAGAATCTTCAGGAGTGTCCAGGTAGGGCTCAATTGTTGTTCAAGAAATGCTCATTAGGCATTTGGGACGGGCCCAGCGGGTATTCAGGAAGAGGCTAATCGGTGTTTAGAAAGAGTTCAACGAGTTTTCATGGCAAGCGTACTACACATGGACCGCCAACCACCGCACGCTTCCTACCAAAAGGATCCTAGGTCCACAAAGGGTTCAATGTGTGTTCATGGAGATCTCAGTGGTTTTCAGAGAGTTTCCATACGACATAGGCGACAATCCTCGCATTTATCCTCCCCAAAACATTGTCTTGTGAAGGCAGTGTCCAAAGGGCACAGATTAGGGACTAATAAGTGTTCAGGTGGGGCTTAATGAGTTTTCTTTAAGGTCCAAGACAACATATAGCGCTGGGTGCAGCACGTTCAAGGATGACTCAATGCGTGTTCTGCGAGGGCTCAATGGGGGTTTAGGAATAGATGAATATGCGTTCAGAGAGGCTCAAATGTATTTCAAGGAGTGGGCACACCAAATGGAAGCGCTGACCTAACTAAACAAATAGTAAATTGGAAGTAGAAAATGAGTAATTGTAAAATAACATAATATCCTACTGCTTATTAACCTACTTTTTTTGTTTCATTTTGAAATGCTCCCATGGACTTCCCATCTCTGTTTTTTTTACCTCTGCTATAGCTTAATTTACTTATGATACAACTTTAGCATCTCTCCATATGTCATTCGTAATATCATGCCATACAAAACCTTACATTTCTTTCAAAACATCACATACCAAATTTTTGGTGCAGCATATCTTAAGAGCTCAATTTCTCCGTTTGCTAAAGGCTTATAAAAAGAATACATTAGGGCTTTCATAGTGTATTGGTCAAAAGCCTCGTTCGTGTGTTGGCAGGTTGAGTTTTTCTACCAAATGCTGCCGGCTTCTATTAGGTGTTCTTATATGGCACAGGCAGCAGTTGGAAACCGTTTCATACATATACATAGGACTGGAGAATTCCTAATGATGAAATATTATGACCAATAATCCGCAACCAACAACCAAATGGAGGGCAAGTTTATTGGAGAGCTGTTTAGAATATGAGGCTAAAAGCCATCTAAATGAATTAAGCTAATATTGATAAATTTTCAATTGGAAAAGATATAAGACAAATACTTGTTAAGTGCGATAGAAAAAGGGTAGCAAATAAGTTCCTTGGCCGAGAAATGTAGGCAATAATTGAGAAGACTAAGTAAGTCACTAGAAAAACAACATGACTAGATTTTATATATTTTTACACTAAAATTGATGAGAAAACTCAAGCTGATCACCAAGATTAATATCTATACTTAGGTGAAATGGGTTGAACGAAATAAATCATTTATAACTTAGTAGTATCTTTATATGAATTTATTAAATATTATTTCTTAGAAATACAATTTTAAACTTAAAATATGGAGCATCTGTATTAATTTTTCCTCTCTTTCAATTTCACTTATTAATAGAGGTGATGCTTGGTCTCTATGTTAGCTAAAGGACAGTAAACACTATAAATTGCTGACCTTAGCGCTATCAAACAGGGTAAAGGGTAAATGACCGCGGTGATCTCTCGAAAGCCTAAATTGCCTTACCTTCAAATAAGGAGCGGTTTCGAGATCAATTGATTGTTAGAGAAAAATCATTGTTCAATCAATGTTTGATGGTGCTCAGGAAAAGAATATCTAAGCAAATAGAGTAAAACTAAAGAGGAAACAGTTTTATATCATACGTGGATGAAACTTTAGCTGCCACAACGAGTTCTCTTCTGACAAGTGTATAGTTAATAATTGAGGCAATATCATTCTGTATGTTCAATAATAATATACAATAATCAGTTTCTATGATGTAATTGAGTATATAAATGTTGATAACGAACACTGAGTGAGCGTATGATCTAAACTCTGGGTAACTACTGCATGTACCAATAAAACCCAAATCACCCAAATAGAGATCGCATCCAGAGACTAACACAACCCGATGTGGCTTAATCAATTGTGTATGGATGAATTATATAAATAATGAATCAGGAAGAAGAAAGTCAAAGATCTTTGCACGCCGTATGTTAGTGTAGCTAACGTTTAAAAAATAGTGATCATTCCTAGACAATGACCTCCGAGAACACCATTCCTAATAATGACCCCAAGAAATTTCAATCCTAGTTGATGACCTCCCCAAAATATGAATCATAGTTGATGACCCAAAGAAGATCATTGTATATTTAAAAAATTAATCGGTAAAGTAACTTTTATTAAAGAACAAAAAGAATACACAAACAAATTAAGCAAACACAATTCAACTATTTAATCCAAGGGGTAAAAGAGAGAAATATGATGATAGATATTTTCAAATCAACTCAAAATGAATTGAGCATGCCACTTAGGTTAGGTTAAGTTAGGTTATTTAAACTTAACATCATTTTCACTTTATTATTATTTATTTTTTACAAATTCAATCCTAAGTAAAATGGCCCTCGAAAAAGATCCTTCCTAGATACTGACTTCAAAAAAGCTAATCCCTAGATAATGACCCTTAACATAGGCTGAGGTTGATTGTCTAGGATTGATCCCAAAATATACAACAACGGTGGATGTTATATTAAATGGTAAGTTAGTTCAATAACAAAATTTCATATTTACAATCTCAGTCCCTTATATCTACCAACTTGAAGGCACATAAAAACAAAAGAACTAACGCATAATGGATAAATAACAAATGAATGGTGAAAATGAGACAAGTACATGATAAGAAATGTAAGGTGTATGAGATAAAAAAAATCATGTTTACGGCGTCAGCTCACACTTCTTCTATCACTACAAACACTACCATGCACCCCCTTTACCAACCACTCCACAACCATATAAACCAGCATATATCGCACCGTATTTCTCAATTATTTTTCATACAACAGTATAGAGCAAACATTTACTCAACCTAACTCTCCCATAACCATCCCTTTCATGCCATTCCTTAAACGCCCCGAAGCCATTCCATGCACTTCCTGGGAATTAGTCGGTTTATTATTCATCTACCAGCACTTCTCTTACACTTTTCTAGCTCATACTTCTCACCTTCGCAATTTAAATTCATTGTTTCAAAACATAGAATGTTTGACTCTATCATACATTTATAAACATACTTATTTATGCATAAATATCCACATACACTTTTACACACAATCTTTCATACAAACACGTAAACAATAAATGAATACACGAATACTTCAGTTAGAGAGCTAATACATGACTAGACACACGGGTCCGTATGCATACCAATTCTCTCTTGTGTTGAATAATTCACAACCGTATCTCTCCATCCAACCTTTGCATAAAAGTTTCAAAAGTCTAAGGAAATGTTAAAATGGAGTCAAGCGCATGAATCCTAAAAAAGGATTTTAGAAAGATCCACCACTTATACGGAGCTCATTTAAATATCTTGAAATTAAGTTTGTAATTTTCAACGCCCATATATTAAATAGGGAGGTTTTGGTCGTTAAAATCCATGAAACCTATTTTAGGAAATGGTCATTGTGATATATTAGAATATACAGATTACTGTGTACAGCGATAAGTCTAAACAATACAATTGCAAGAGAGTTTTATTTAAGTTATGGTATCAAATCCCTCAGAAATTTGGATTGAAAATAAACAAAAGTTTTAGTGACTAGACTTAAGTAGTACAGCTCTATAGAAATATATCGAATCAATTTTAAAATCCGAAAGGTGGAGCATATATTATTACAAGGTCTGCTGACCAAAAAGTCGCGTGCTCTCATTTATTCTGATTTATGACCTTACAACCTTTAAAACTTTAAGAGTAACTTTAGGAGGGCTTTAACAATTCTATCATTCGAAATTGAATGTAAAACAACATAAGGGTTTCAAATTTCGTTAAAATGGGCCGAATAGTTATGATGTTATGGTCAAAACAAAGTATAACATTCAAAAGAGAATGTAAAACAACATATGGCTTTCAAATATCGTTAGAATCGGTCGAATAGTTACAATGCTATTACAAAAACAAAAAAAGCAAAATGGGAACCGACCAACCGACGACATAGTGACATGTAGAGTCGCCGGCGACAAAAAAGAGGATTACTAATTTGGGCGAACTAATAGTTTTGTTACATTGCGTCACTGATCTCCGAAGCTTGAAGTCAAATGAAGCCGACTTCAAAAGCTAAGGTATTATTAACTTCGCTTTTAACGGAATGGCGAGGGTACTTAATATCAAAATGATAACATAAAAAAGTTACCTTTTCCCCACCTCCACATCGCCCGTGCTCAATTTTGTATATTCAAGTACTTTTCATTTTTGTGTTGTTTATTATTCTTAACGAGTTTTCCTTATAGTTTTTGTCATTCACTAATTTTTACATTGTTTTGTTTTCTACTTACTAACCTTTCTCCTTCGTGTAATTTTCTCCACCTCACTTTTCACAGGGTGAAATTCCACTTCTATCTTCTTAAAGAGTATGTAAAAATTCAGACTGCCGATGCTTCTTACCATGTTTAATTGAAAAAAACAAAACAAATATTTTCCGTCTTTAATTTTTCATACAATATAAAAACAGTTGTAAATTATTATAACGCTATGCTGCTTAACCTTTAATTTAATGTATACGTAAAACATCGGCGGCGATAAGAAATCTTTTGCCATTTTTTTACCCCATTATCATTATAAAATAATATCAAATGGGAGATTATTTCATTTATGTGGGAGAATATGAGCATAATATAACAGTATTGCCAGATATGTATATTTTTAACTTAAAGAATTATATAAAAATAATATTATTTGATTTTAATTATCATTTGTTTAAAGATCAAAAAGTCGAGTATTGATTGATATTACCTTAGAGAATTCACAGTTCAGAAGGTCTAAAGAATGAGAGAGAATGGCTGGTTGGAATATGGAAAAATAATGCTAGTAAAAATCGGTCCCTTAGAGAGCATGTGCATAGAAACATTTTCATATTGCTTTAGCACTTTTATTACCATTATCGTGAGTTTGTTTGATGAAAGAAGAGTGATTTTTCTTATTCTCTCTTGAATATGAAATGCCGTCACCAAATATTCGAGCTGTGACATTTATTCGAATCAATTTAATAAGTTGTCCACAATCACTTTTACAGAGTCACATCGACACAAAGAAAGTGGTCGAGGGAAAGACATACTACTCTTTCTGATTTGGAGACGTGGTTTAATAGTTTTATTGATAGTACTAAAATATCGAAAATTCTCTTTAACGCATAAGGAAGTAAGTGCTTGGAATCACCCTTTATGTGATTATTTTTAGTGTTCTTTAGCTCGATTTTAAGATATTTGATTTTCCATGGATGGAGTGCTGAGTGCTGGAGTACTGGTAAAAGATTAGAGTGTGAGGTAGATGAAGAATGGTGAGGGTATTATCTACACCCTGAACCATTCTATTTGCTTGGAGAATCAATTTTGACGAAAGTTTTTGCAGCTGGTCTGCACCATTTGGCAATACAAATGTTATGTTTTCCTTATGCCTTGTCATGTCCTTCACTTTTATTTCAAATTTGTCGTTGTTTGAGTGAACCATGCTAATAGCATCTATTCTCTTTAAAAGTAGTGGGACGTCGCAGATTCCTCAACAATGAAGAAAATTCTTTCATCATCAATTAAATTGCTAAATACACCTCCTTTCAAGTTACTGCGGGGAAATTTATGAAGGTCCCTTCGCTAAATCAGGTCAAACTGCATGTGCTGTGAACGGGAGGTCAAACAACATATTTTGGTAGAGTGAGGTCAAACTACATATGATGGAGAGGGAGGTCAAATTCCATATGTTAAGACCAGGTCAAAGTGCATATTTTGAGGCCGGGTAGTCAAACGGCATATGTTGGGACCTAAAGGTTTCAGTGAATATGTTGGAGCCAAGAGGTCACTTGCATATGTTAAGACAGGGAGGTCAAATGCCTATATTATGACCGGAAGGTCAAATTGCATATGTTGAGACCGGGAGTTCAACTTGCATATGCTGGAGCCGGGAACTCAAACTACATATGTTGCGACCAGAAAATCAAACTGTATATTGGGATAGGGAGGTCAAACGCTTATTCTGGGCCGGGAGGTAAAGTGCAGATGTTGTGATCGGTAGGTCAAGCTGCATATTTTGGCACCGGGAGGTCAAACTGCATATGTTGGGACCAGGAAGTCAAATTAGAGTATAAAGGGACAAAATGGGATGAATGCAGGCATGTTAAAACCCTCATCCTACCCAGAGCCATAAGGGCGGGCTAGACCACACATCTGCTCTCCAGGTCCTAAATTAGGAACAATGGACGAAAGCTGTTGGCGACTAGCCTGCAAAAGTATCCGCTGTCTCACAAAAAGGCGTGATGACCTTGTATAGAGTGAAAAAGGTAAACTTCGAATGTCTCAAAGGAACGGCTTGGTAGTCTCAATCGTTTTTAGGTTTTCTAAAATAGCTGGGACTTGAGGGCGTGTTATACCTCTTTATTTCATGTAAGACATTCTACACGGGACACTACTCTGCGTCTTGGATGTGGATGTATGTGTTTGTGATATTAGAGTCCGTTTTGTGTGCATTAAATAACTAGTAAGTTTTAAATAGGTAGGAGTGGAGTGCAAGATATGGTAGATTCGCACTCGAGGAAGAATGCCGTAACCTCTTTGAAGTGTGAGAAGATTATGGGCGATGAATGTGAGTGCGTTTTGAAGGCTTGAATGGGTAATGCGATTGAAGGTTTTCCTAGAGTATGACGGTGCAGCGACCCTGGAGGAAAAAGGGCGCATCGCTATGATGATCTCATTCTGGGGAAATTACGTAGCTAGATTAATCCTTATTAGGGAGCGAGGGAGGTACTTCCTGAGGCATGGATGCACTCCGCCCCCAACCACGAAACTACACTCCGTGAAGGTTGGTGACCATTACCTTCATTTGGTAGTGTATGTAATTTGTGTAGTTATTTTGAGAGATACATAGGCGAGTCGAATTCCTTACTTTGTCTGCTGTAGGGTAAGTTAGGTGTGTGGAAGAAAGGTAAAGTGTCCAAGCCATACTTAATTAGGTAGGAATCAGATCTTTTGAGCGTGAGTGGTGAATTCCTTGGAGTGCCCAAATGATGCCCCTGCCAGTTCTCTAGTGACGCTACCTTCGGTGAGCGTTGACTCCGCAAGAGGAAGTGAGGTGTAGGATGAGCAACCATGCTACAGCTGACATTGAGAGGATTACGTATTGTTCAGATCCCATCGCACGCATTTATATCTGCAGCTATGTATCGTCCACACATTCTCACTTGCTCTTTATTCACAACTTCTTTACAGATCTTTTCTTATAAAGTTTCTGCGGGAAAATACCTTCGTTGATGTTCGCATCTTAGTTTTACTAATAACTTAACGGGAGTAGGGTGTTTGGTAATACACTAGTGGGATGGAAGGTTGTGGTTCTTGGTGAAAGAAGTAAAAAGTGTGACAGGAACTTGTAAGACGAGATCATCATCGGTTTATGTGTGTTCAGTTTTTTTGAGGTTGGTCATGTAGCTTTGTAATATCGGGGGTGAAAGTTCATAGCGGCACCAGTTTATAGGGGTGACAATTATATGTTGAAGGGGAATTAAATATCTGACTCCAAAGATGATTTCTTCACTGTGTTCATATTTTGGCTGGGCTCACCAAAGGTTTCAGGGTGAATCGAGGTAAAGATGGACTTTGAAAAAGTAAACTTTATTCTAATATTGGCCTATTAACGGGGCAACGCGAAGTATGAAATCCTGGAGCGACAAGACTTGGTGAATTTAAAAGGGGGACGTGAAAGAGATAAGCTTCTTAACGACAGTAATCTAATAATCCTAATAATACAATAATCATTCTAATTGAGCTTCTCCGACTATATATATGCTTATTTTCTAAAGGGCGTAGCCTATAATCGTCCGTGAGATTAGCTTCATTTGTCGAGATCATTATTCTCCACGCCTAAGTGGGAGCTACCAAAGTCTGTATATGTCAAATTACTTACATATCCAAAGTTTTATATATATATATTTATATATATATATATATATATATATATATATATATATATATATATATATATATATATATATATATATATATAACAAGATACGCTTGTCGCAGCTTTGTGATACAATTCCTTTTGGTCAACGGGTGTATTTACCCAGATGCTTCGTAGACTATCGTCTTTTGATAAATCTATTCTGAGACGTGAATTGTTTGTTTATGCGTTGTCTTATTGACACAGTTGTCTCACACCTTTCGTGCGTTCGTATATTTGTGTGCCCCACGCGCACTTCCAACGGACGCTTGCCTTATATATATGTATATTAACAAATATATCTACATCCCTTATTCAAATATGTAGAAACAAATTAATCATACATTCTCATTTCCTTATTTCAATTTTATACATATTATTTTAGGTGTGTGGAGTAAGCTAAGATTTAATAAGACCACCGCGCGTCCATTTTGTGGAGGTTTTCGCTGGTCCTATTACATCCTGGAATTTGGTGTCAGTAGCCTACTTATTACATAATCCGATCACTACAGTACTACACGAGCATTGTATCCGTAATTTCTACGTTGGGCGAATCTTGCGTTATCATCCGCATTGAAGTAGATTGTAAATGTTTTGATTCCACGGTAAGATGTGATGGAGTACAAAGAGATTAAAGAGTGTGGATGGAGTACATATCCCCTTACGGTATCTTGCTGTGTTGTATTTCTTGTGTATGTCGGCCTGTATGATTTCAATCAATTTTATGTAATGTCCTTTGTGGTTTTGATGTCGAGTGGTTGGTGTTGTTGTGATCTTCTGAACTTATTAACGGCTTTCTGTATCAAGTAGTGATATTGGCGAGTTCAGCGTTTAGTGAATGTATTAGCAGAATCCGTGTTGTGCGGTATCTAGTGGACGTATCAAATTAATTATTTAGTACTAAACGCTCCATGTTCATAGAATAGGTGCATAGTGAGCAGTTGGAAAGAATATAATACCCTCTCAGACATAAATGCGATTTTTTTCAACAAACTGACGAATAAAACAAACGAAAAATTTCTGCACTCATTTCCCTTAAACCGCGAAATACTGCCAAAAATTATTACATGAATGGTATCACACCAGGCAAAATCCTACCCTACCTTTGGGTCGTCCATGTCTGGGCTTAATGTCAACACCTTCGTCTAAGGAAACCGCGCAAAGTTTGACCCTAGTCTTTATGGCGACCAAAAAATATATTTTCCATCTTTAAAAATAAATTATTATTGATTTGAAAATTTTCTGCAAGTTTCTCGCTTCATTACTCAAAGATGTGCAAACAAATATATGTAGAACTGCTGAGTCTCACGGAGAGCACACATGAAACCCTATAGGTTTAATTTATTTCGTCAAATGAAGGAATGGTTTGTTCTCCAAAGAGAATCAGTATAGCAAGATAATAATAGCTGTATAAATTATACAGATTGACGAACCAGATAAGAACCTAAGGTACACTTGTAGTTATTATAATAGAGGAAGGTAGAGACGGGAGAGGATCATAGTTGGTGGAAAAAAAATGCATAAACCTCGTATCAATTATATGCAATTTGGTTCATAATAGTTTATATAAAATATTTTCGAAACTGACGTATCTAATGTACTTATCAACAAGAAAAAATTATCTAAAGTATATTACAAATGGACGAAAGAAGAAAATCTATTCAAGTGCCATGAAGTTAAAGGGGTTGGGCCCGATATGACTAGTTTGTTTACCAAGGGTGATTTGTCACATAGTTTTTAGAACCACATCTGGGTAGCCAGATAGATTTCTGGTTTGGCTTGGTAGCTCCCGATTCGGTTCTTTGGGAAGTTCCCTTCGCAGAAGTCTCTGAGTCCACGTGGTAAAGTTCTCTTCCTTCTTGATTGCAGGTTAGGTAAATAGGTAAAGGCAATCAGGGATTCTTTAGGTGTAAAGTAATCTTCAGCGATGGATTCAGTATTCTTTATTCGGAGGGAACTTAGAAAGTCTTCAGATATTGCTATCTCCATCTTAGGCCCTTGAAATTCCCCTCGCATATCCATTGTTTTTCCATACATATATTAATTTTACCAAGAATAAACCAATGCTATTAGGACTTGTTTTTTTCATATCACTGAAAATGTTTATTTGGTTAAGTTTTGAAATCTGAATAATTGAAATGGTGACATTCGGGAAACATCATATTAATAGTTGCCAAAGGCCACCAAATCGTTCATTTAGTGATCAAGGCATAAGTTTCCATTCATCAAATCCTCCATTCCTTTGATTTAAAATAAATATATAGATGCCATTGCATTATAGTTATTACCTAAAATCGTATACACAGATTTCTTATAATTATTTAACCTAAAATATTATATTCATGTCTTTAGTTTCTTTTTAAAAAGGTACTATGGTTCCTCGACTTAACGAAAATAATAAATTAATTATTGAAAAATAAAATGCTTAAAATTGCTATTAACTTTATTGGAGATATCGATAATAATGCTGACGTTCTTTATTTGTATAAAATTTAATAATTACTTTTAAGGGCAGAATGTTCAACTTCAGAACAGCTGTGATATGGTAGAAACCATAGGCTCTCATCATTGCTTTTCTAGTTTTACATGTTTACTAACCTTCTTTTCAAGGTCAAACCAGCTAAACTAATGCTATGCAGAGCATGGATAGCATCAAACATATCACTAGAATTGTAACAATATAGTGTCTTGGAGATCCTTAATACAACCTAATTATTAGTTTTGTGCTCATGTCTTTTATTTAATTCCATCTAATAATAACTGTGGTGATTGAATATTTGTTTTACTTAGTTAATTATGCCACACGCACCTTTTCAATTGTAAATGAGATCCACTGCTCGAATAATTGAATCGACATAAAATCAACAAACTTACGGGCAGGCCTAGCTGGTCTTCGTTGTGGGTGGCATAAAGTGGTAAGGTGTAGAATGAGTGATAGTGCTTGTCGTTGAATGGACTCTCGACGATATATCTTATATAACTATTCGTTGAGGGAACTATTCAATTATATTTAGAGTGCGTGGTTATCTGGTTGACCGATGTTATTTATCTTCAATATGCTTAAGAAGTGGAACTGAGCTCAAGGATAATAATATGGCTATCATTAATAAAGTAGAGTTTTATTAATAAAACTATCAACAACACACAAAACGGAAAATGTTGACATAAACAGAGAATGGAAAGGGTCGTGGAAATATCTGGCTAATCCGAGGATCAAGATTTGGGAGAGATTTAAAAAAGGTAAACAAACAAAAATTAAAGGGATGGGATGGTTCGCTAGACCATTTAAAGCACAGGATAGGGTTGACAAAAAACTTAAATACTCAAAGGTAATGTTTAGCTTACGTAATTAAAAGTTGTTGTGCAGAGGAAGGCGACGCGAAGGAATTTTCGGTCCGCTGGTGAGTTCCAGCCGAAGGCGGGGGGGGGATTAAATGATCCTGACGTGACGTCTTGGGAATGAGAACCGTTTCCTGACGAACGGGCTTGAAGAACAATGGCTGTTCTAAGTTGTTCTCTTCTGAACAACAGGGGGGTGAGAACCGTCTCTTGTCTACGGGCTCAAATAACAATGGCTGTTCTAACGTTGTTCTCTTTCTGAACAACAGGGGGGAGGGGGAGAACCGTTTCTTGTCAACGGGATCAAAGAACAATGGCTGTTCTAACGTTGATCTCTTTCTGAACAACAGGGGGGGGAGGGTGAGAACCGTCTCTTGTCAACGGGCTCAAAGAACAATGGCTGTTCTAACGTTGTTCTCTTTCTGAACAACAGGGGAGGCCTTGTGAACTTGGCTTCCTTAAGGGCTCGAACCTTGGCACTCAAGGGATATTGTCCTCTTCTGGACAAAATAGTGGATCTCTAGGTAGAGGGCCCTGGTGCACAAGGTTAGACCGGATCGGCGGGATGTCTCGCGAGGATAATCTGGATCTCAATCTGCTCTTATTGGTAAAGTTTTCATATAGTCGAGCTATCCCCTTGGCGTAGGGGACAATGGAGTGGGGGCTTCGAGGGAATGCCCAGCCGCGCCTGAGAACAATACCTTATCTGCCCATAAGCCTAACTCAATCTGGCGAGGTCTGCGCATGGGGCAAAACAGGGGGGAGGGGATGAACCTCCTTGGTTAAATAGTGATTCAAGTGGGACGATAACGCGCCCGGCTTCAAGGCAAAGATGCACGTGGGTAGAAACGTGTTTCTAAACAACATGTGATAGCAGTTGAAATTAAGCGGCCTCAAACCGTTCTATCACACCCCTGCATTCCGGGGGGAAGTTGTCACTTCGAAAAAAAAAGAGAGAAGGGACAACGATAGAGCTCCGTTGTGGGGAACTCGTTTTCTTGTACCGACCGTACCTTCATGCACCTAGCTAGTATTACCTCAATACATATGATTATTTTGATCTTTTGATTATAGGGGAAACCTACCTTTAATACAAACTTAATCATAAAAGGAACATGGAGCAATGAAATGATATAAAATTAGTACATATGGGACAAAATAATTTATACTTAATTTAATGGGTACAAATATTTCTACATACGAAAAAAAATAGACATTGAGCGTCACGAAATTCAGACATATACATTGACTAATTCTATTACAAGAAAATCTAATTTAAGTCGTACAAGACGGTATATACATACATGGAGATCCTAATCCTACGAATACAATTAATCTACACTATTTGGTAACGCATTCCTACTGAGTGCGTTAGCGACCTGGCTATCGGAACCTTTTATATAATTTATCTTAAATTGATACTCTTGTAAGAGTAAACTCCAGCGAATAATTCGGCCGTTGGAGTGTCGTACATTCCGAATATAGGCCAACGGGCGGTGGTCAGTTCCTATCTGAAATTCTCTTCCTATCAAGTACATTTTAAATTTGTCTATAACCCAGCTAATTGATAGAGCTTCCTTCTCTATAGTGGCATATCTCTTTTCGCGTGGTAATAATTGGCGACTAGCATATGCAACAAAGATGACTCGTTCCGTCATCCACATATTGAAGGAGTACCGTTCCAATGCCCTCGTTGCTCGCGTCGGTCTTAATCCCAAAGGATTTTTCCGGGTTGGGCAACTTTAAAATGAGGGCAGAAATGAGCTTACTCTTGAGCTGATTAAAATGGGAAACAGCGACATCATTCCAATGTAGACGATCGGGGGAATTCTTTTTTAAAAGGGAGCTGAGGGCCGCCGAAATTGCAGCGAAATTCGGGAGAAATCGCAGATAGTAAGAAGCTGATCCTAGGAACGATCTTAATTGCTTCTTAGTATTCGGGAGGGGCATGTCGGCGATTGCCTTAATCTTGTCCTCTTGGGGACCTAACTGGCTTTTTCCTATTTTGAAACCCAAGTATTTTATGGTTTCGTGGGCAAAATGGCATTTGCTGGGGCCAATGGTGAGGCCATTTTCGCGCAGTCGCTCGAAGAGAGCTAATAGGGTGATTAAATGGTGACTCCATTCACGAGTAGCGACGTAGACATTTTCGAAGTAAAAGGATACATTCGTAAGTCCATCTAACAACCTTCTCATGAGACGGTTATAGTTGCTACAAGCAGTCACGAAGCCAAAATGAAGGCGCTTCAATTGCATTAAGCCTTTCTCCGTTGCAAAGGTGGTATATGCTTTCACATCGGGCCGGAGGGGAATTTGATAATACGCCTTGCACAAATCGAGTTCTGAGATGAACTTGGCGTTTTCAAAAAGGTGGAGGTTTTGGTCTACCAACGGGATGGGCTCGGCGTCGAACACAGTTGCCGAATTTAACTTCCGGAAAACGATGCACATCCGATAAGAGCCATCAGGTTTCTTGACCATTACGATTGGGGAACAATAACTAGAGGTGGACGGTTCTATTATGTCAAAACTAATTAAATTATCAACTTCTGCGTTAAAAGCCTGGCGTAAATGAATCGGCATGGGATAGGGTTTTGAACGGACGGGTTCTAAGGTTGTTAATTTAATATCATGCTCGAAACTAGTAGCGCATCCAGGTTTCTCTGAAATAACGTCGTCGAACTGACATAATAGTTCTTGTAGCTGACTCTTTTGATGTGGTATCAGCTGCGCGTCGATATCCAGGTCAGAGGGTTCAAAAGACTCGTCTGGTAGGGAAGGAAGAGGATAATTGGCATCAGGTTGGATGCACACTGTCTGTATTACATTAAGGGACTCCGCGGGGTAATCCTCTTCAAGCGCCGATGTTTCGTCCACTGCTACGAACGTATCTCCATGGGCGCGTCGGGGGTACTTTTTCTCTTTGGGTCCACAGACAGTCTCCGTGTCCTTGTTTTGGGCCTTCTCCCATAAGGGTGTTAGTACTTCACACTCCTTTTGTCCCGTCCTGAATTCCTGGTTAAGGATCTCCGAGAATTCGGATGGTATCGGGGTTCTGATGGGGACGGGCTCCTGGGCTTCTTTCTTAGCTCAGCCTCGAGGAAGGGTGGCCTAAGACACAGGGTTGGAACTTACTTGGGGACTCTGTCCTATAAGTACGGAACAGAATTGTATGGGTGCTGAAATGACTTCAGCCCAGCCATCATAATACTGACACTGCAGGCAACATCTAACGACGGGGAATTGGTTCGCCCACCCAAGGTAGTCATGTACCACCGCAAATCTTTCGTGTTTATGGTCCACTGGGGGGAGGAGCTCGTCGGACACGATGAAACACGTGCACCCTGTGTCCCTGACGAGAGTCGATACTCGGCAGCCGTTCACGCTGCCCTCCTCAAATTTCAAAGTTCCCGATGAACTTTTATCAAAAATAAAATTTACCTGGTGGCCTGACGGAGGGGGAGAATTTGCTGCTTGGGCCTGCACCCCAGGGAAAGCTGGGAAGGCATTAATCTGGTGAACTTGGTGGGCTGGTCCGCTCTCAAGCCTAGAATTTTGGGGGCAATTGCAGCTCATGTGGTTTTCTACACCACAGGGGAAGTATATGATTGGTCACTTCGGGAAGAGTGATTAAGGAGAAATCTTAACGGGAGGTTTAGGGGCCCGTTGTCGGTTTTGCGGAAAGAAGTTTTGGGCTTTTACGGGGCCCGGAAAATTCGTCAGCTTTCCTGGGAAGGGGCGCGAATCCTTCCTTCTTTCTTGGTTGGGGGGTTGGTGAGAAGTTCGATTCTCCTTTGGGTATAAACTATGGCTTGCGGCATAGACATCCGCTTCTTCGGTACACTCTTTAAAGGTCTGGCACCGACGATCCTTGACGAACGCGCGGATCTCCGTCGGGAAAGACGCCAAAAATTGATCCCGCAAGACAAAGTCTGTTAAGGACTCGTAGTTAGGATCAACCTTTGAGGATTCTAACCAGAATTTAAAATTCCTCTGAAGAATGTATCTGAATTGACGGAACGTCTGTCCGGGTTTAATACGACCGCCTCGAAATTCTTGTCGGTAGAAATCGGGAGTCATATTATGAGCGGCCAATAACTGAGCTTTTAAGGTTCTGTAGTTAATTGTACATTCAGATGGTAAAGATATGAAAATTTCGCGCAATTTTCAATTTAACAGTGGAAGTTATCTGACTACACCTTCAGCATCCAGATCCATGTTATTGATTTCGAGGATCTTTTCGAAGTGGGCTAAAAATGCTCCGAAATCCTCTCCATCCCTGAAATTGGGGAGCTTAAGTGGGAGTTTAGGCGGGGCTTCTGAGCGTGAAGTCGCTGATTGTATTTCGGCTTCTACACGAACCATTTCAATCTGATGGTGAAGCTCAGCTTGTCTTTTCCGTTCCTCTCTTTCTCTTTCTTTTTCTTCTCATTGGATTTCTCTTTCTCTTTCTTCTCGTTGGATTTCTCTTACTCTTTTTTTTCTTCTCGTTCTTTTCTTTGCTCCTCTTGAACGTACTCAATTAATTCTCTTCCGGAAAGTCCCAAGGATTCTCCTTGCGCTTTGAAGATTTCGAACTGAGTCTAATTTGCACTTGGAGGCGCATTAGTCAACCAACTAAAATTCCTTGCAATAAGAATTATGCCTTCTAGAGAATTAGCCTACCTAAATATGGGCACTGACCTATACGTAATTGGTTTCTCGACCTAGATAACCAATGACTAAAATCACACAAAAAAAACACAAACAAATTGTTATAACAGTTCCTTGAACTACTCCAGCTTCTTAATTTTTAAAAAAGGGGAAAGCAATCGTTAAAACAAGAGGGAACTACTATACTCTATTCTTATAACGAATAACACTATGCTTTACTTGACTGAGACCAGTGTTTGCAAAGATATAGCGTTAAACCTTACACACTTGATACCAAATTTAAATAGTATATATATATATATATATATATATATATATATATATATATATATATATATATGTCGTAAAAATGGACTCTCGACGATATACCATATATAACTATTCGTTGAGGGAACTATTCAATTATATTTAGAGTGCGTGGTTATCTGGTTGACCGATGTTATTTATCTCCAATATGCTTAAGAAGTGGAACTGAGCTCGAGGATAATAATATGGCTATCATTAATAAAATAGAGTTTTATTAATAAAACTATCAACAACACACAAAACGGGAAATGTTGACATAAACAGAGAATGGAGAGGGTCGTGGGAATATCTGGCTAATCCAAGGATCAAGATTTGGGATAGATTTAAAAAAGGTAAACAAACAAAAATTAAATGGATGGGATGGTTCGCTAAACCATTTTAAGCACAGGATAGGGTTGACAAAAAGGTTAAATACTTAAAGGTAATGTTCAGCTGACGTAATTAAAAGTTGTTGTGCAGAGGAAGGCGACGCGAAGGAATCTTCGGTGCGCTGGCGAGTTCCAGCCGAAAGGGGGGGGATTAAATGATCCTGACGTGATGTCTTGGGGAAGAGAACCGTTTCCTGACGAACGGGCTTGAAGAACAATGGCTGTTCTACGTTGTTCTCTTCTGAACAACAGGGGCCGTGAGAACCGTCTCTCGTCTACAGGCTCAAAGAACAATGGCTGTTTCTAACGTTGTTCTCTTTCTGAACAACAGGATGGGAGGGTGAGAACCATTTCTTGTCAACGGGCTCAAAGAACAATGACTGTTCTAACGTTGTTTTCTTTCTGAACAACAGGGGGGGGGGTGAGAACCGCCTCTTGTCAACGGGCTCAAAGAACAATGGCTGTTCTAACGTTGTTCTCTTCCTGAACAACAGGGGAGGCCTTGCGGACTTGGCGTCTTGAAGGCTCGACCTTGGCCCCTCAAGGAATATTGTCCTCTTCTGGACAAAATAGGGGATCTCGAGGTAGAGGGCCCTGGTGCACAAGGTGAGACCGGATCGGCGGGATGTCTCGCGAGGATAATCTGGATCTCAATCTGCTCTTATTGGTAAAGTTTCCATATAAATAGTCAAGCCATCCCCTTGGCGTAGGGGACAATGAGGGGGGGGGGCTTCGAGGGAATGCCTAGCCGCGCCTGAGAACAATACCTTATCTGCCCATGAGCCTAACTCAATCTGGCGAGGTTGGCGCATGGGGCGAAACGGGGGGGGGATGAACCTCCTTGGTTAACTTTTGATTCAGGTGGGGCGATAACGGGTCCGGCTTCAAGGCGAAGATGCACGTGGGTAGCAACGTGTTTCTAAACAATATGTGATAGCGGTTGAAATTAAGCGGCCTCAAACCGTTCTATCACAGTGCTGATATAGACATATTTTATGAGATTTAATTCATACAAGCGAAGGATGGGCCACAAATCACTTTTCTTATAATGTAGAAACCACTTTACTAGCAATATCAATGGCGTGAAAAAAATGTTATGATAGACAGTAAAAAGAGATGGTTGGGAGCAAGGATGAATGATATAGGTAATGAGAACAGGTAAATAATAAAAAAAACCGGCAATGAAGGAGAGTGAAAGAGAAATGAAAGAGAGAGTTTTAGAAAGAAAAAGATTGATCTCTGTTAGAAGAAAGTATACGTTGAAAGATATGAATGATTGATAAGAAGAAATGCATGGTGGACAGAGTGGGAGATATATAGAATCAAATTAAGAGTATGCCTGTGTGTGAGTTATATCCTTTAGGAACAGCTATAGACAAATAATCCTGACCAAAAGAAACTGACAAAGTTGCATTTCAGTCTCCGTGGACAACACGATGCTCCTCTAAGTATACCCTAGAGCAGGGGTAGGGAACCTTTGGCACGCGCGCCAAACGTGGCACGCCAACGACTTCTACCGGCACGCGAAGTTAAATGCTTACCTTAAGAAAACTGAATAAATGTATCTCCAATTTATTTTATATAGCAACCGCATTGTGTACAAACCTGTTATAAATTATGTTATCAGTGAGGCAGCAGCAGAAGTCTCATTGATGGTAAATAAATTAAAAGGTCCACAATTTTTATTTTTCTAGTTTGGATTTGTTGTTTTCTTTTTGAAATGATAAAGATTTCATTCTGTTTAATATATTATAAAATATGTATATTTTAAGGTAAAATGACTATCTTTTCCTTGTAATTTTTATGCATTATAAAAGGTTTGGAATGAATAAAAGGAACATCTTTAATTTTATATCCTTTCATTGTGTTTTAGTCAAGTATTGGCACGTGGGAAAGTTTTGTAGCAAAGATTTGGTTAATTTTAGCACACCCACTTAAAAAGGTTGCACACCCCTGCTCTAGAGAGTACTGTGCAACTAAATACACCACCGAAGCTCTACTTTGGGAAAGGGGGGAGGGCATGGGCAACGATTCAGCACTAATTATCCTAATAAAGCATATAGTGAATTATTGGGTAATTAACATAGTATCGGGTGAACAGTTAACCGGAAGATGTCAACTTAGTCTCCAATCAGTTGTGGCGACCACCCGATTCCACTTGTGGTAGAGAAAAAGGAAAATGTGGGTGACAGCAAGGAACTTATATTGAGGAATTAATGGTGTAATTGTAATCTATTCCATTCAATTTGGCAAATAAAATTTTCAAATAAAGAAATTATGAACAAGCAAAAACCCTTGGCTGGGTCCAAAAAGTAGGAAAAGTGTGAGGTCAAGTAGAAAGACTTGCAAAAGAAAGATAGAATTTGGATAAAGAATTAGTTTAAAGCTCTGATTGTTGTAAATTTATACCTTAAGTTTTTTTTTTTATCTATTCTTAAACCTATCTACTAAAGTGATTTCAACGCCCTTCATCCTCAAGTCATTCCAAGCCTATGCTATTTTATATTAGAGGGAAATTTGTTTTATATTGTGTCAAATATTTTGCTTACTATATTAAAACCATTGTTTCTATTGGCCTCTTGATTATCTAGTATTCTAAAAATTTCAAATGTTAGAAACGTTGATCCCGATCTTCGAGTGGGTCTAAATTGTGTTTCCTCAGTCACTCTTCGTGAGATCATATTTTTAAGTTCAGTTGGTTGCTCGGTCTGGCGAGTTCCAATATTACAATGTCCTTTCTCATATATGAATACCAGAATTGTACTGCGATACTCCAAATTAGTTTTTACGTAATAAACGCAAAATTTCTACATAGCTGTGTATATTAATGCCCTTTTCGCGTTTTGTAATGCTACAGCACAGTGTTTTGAAAATATTAAAGCACTTCAGTTTAAGAGTCTTAAAACCTCATTCATGTTGATTGTGCTTAAATTTTACCATACATATTATAATCTCTTTAAATAAAATGACTATTCTATCCATATAATTTAGCATTTTTCGACAGTTACTAGTTTCTAGTACTACCTAGTTTCTTGTGATCAGAAACTTTTTCAAGTTAATCATACATTATAAAATTCAATCTAGATCGTTTATATGTAAAGACAGGGACAAATAAAGTGGAACCCAGTTAATTAATAAAACATTTTTTGTAAATTTAAGGAATGAAATACATTTTGAACAATGAAAGACATTATTAATATTTTGCAGAGTTGTAACTTGACTAGGCATAGAATTAATAAATTATAAGATTACAGCCTTTGCTATTTCCGACTATGTTTAGTATATGAAATTTAGGAATTCTAAACATTCCTCTATTTTTTTATTTTTCTGTAAAGTCTTGTATGGGATTCTACATATATGTTCTTTTTGGTGGATGTTAGAGGATCGACTCGGTCAAGGAAGTCATCTAAGGCATCTTTGATTCACACATTCTTTTGTTATTTTTACAGCATGTGAAATACCTTTTTAGGAATGTAAATGTATTTTACATGTAGATATTGCCAACACATTCACAAAACTGGTCACTACAACATACCCGTCCACTGTCTAAAAATTTAGTTAAACTTGATTCGGCAGAAAAAAAATATGCTATGCTAAACTTCCAAAGTCTTTTCGTTCATTTCTTTAGTATACTAATTCCTCCTTTTAATATTGATCATAATTGAAAAGAGCTTCCCCTCGCGCTTGCACGCCCTTAATGTATATATATATATATATATATATATATATATATTTAGCTAAATACTGTTGTTCTTGAGCTGATTTGAAATCTATTTGTTACTTTAAGAATTTTAACTGATGGTTGTTCTCAATGGGACTTCAAACAGCATGAAGAAATCTTACAGAATGCCAGGGACGACAAGCTCGTGAATTCGGTGATGTTTTACTTTTTTCTTATAAATAAACTCTAATTGTATTTACGGAAGAAAGGGGAATTCCAAGATTCCACGCAATTTGTTCTTAGGAGAGTCCACCCTAGGATTCACTAACAATCCATCCCCTAAATAAATATGAAATTTCCTTGGAACGTTTCTCTCTCGTCATGCTAAATAATTATAACATGAAATTCTGAAAAGTTGGAAACAAAAACTAGTAATAATAATGACAAAAACTCAGAAAAAAACATTTTATCATGAAATTGGGACTGTCTATTATAGTCTTGCATTTCTTTGTATATAAAAAAGGCAAGGTTCTGAGGATAGATTCCTGAGGAATGCCGCTAGTGATCGATAGCCATGATTAAGTATTCAATCTACATACTTTGTATGTCTATGTTGCGTGCATTTTTAGTTTATTAATTTATTTATCTGGAACGGTATGAAAAATACATTTTTAAAATCGAAGTAAACTACACCTACAGCTTTATGTTCCATGCGTTTTAAGTTTATTAAGTTTTTTATGTGAAAATATCGCGAAAACTAGATAAGCATGTGCGTCTTGTCAAAAGTAGTCATGAAAGTAAATTATAATATTATTTACTTCCAGATGCTCCACCATCTAATCTGTAACATTGGATTTCAAGATGGAATTGCAGATGAAAATAATGGAATAAAGAAGGAATGGGCAGGTGAAGGGAAAATTGCGGGTAATTAAAAAGAAATTACGAATAATGTGAAAAAAATGTAAGCGATGAGAGAAACCTTTAAAGATGAGAGGAAATTTAGGTATAAATGAAAGTTAGAAGTTAAAAATATTTAGAGTATCGCTAAAATTTTGAGCATATAATAACTATAAATATACATAGATATATATGTTCTGAGTATCTGCTTATAAGATTCATGTAGTTTTTATTATTGTATAAACTACCAAAATAACTTTCTATTTTGCGTTGGTAGGTATTGTCTTTGGTGAAAAATTGAAGTTCTTTCAATATAGAATTTACACTTCTCTCACTCAGACTATTCTCAACCAAGCAACTCTCTCTACAAGGATGGAACTGCTTCTCAACGAAAGCAATCGACAGTCCTATTTCTTTTTCAAAGCACTCAAATGAATAAAGAATGGTATTATAGATCCTTCAAGACCACTTCCTACCAATAAACAAGCAGTTTGGTGATAATCCCAGTGTTTGTGAACATATTGCAGCACCATGTTATGACAATGTTTTTTGAAGACTAACGCATTGTATTATTAGATCCTGGGTCTGAAAACTGTCCTGGCCTTAATCACACCAGACCATGTGGAGAATAGTAAAAAAAATCGGTAAGGAGAGTGCAGGCGTATAAATTGTATCAACCTAGATATGAGCAATGGTAAGGCAAAGATGGAATCCAATAGTTTAGAATTTGATCAAAATATTGATAGCCCGCATGCCAATCTGAGTTACAAAAGTCATAAAAATGAAGACACAAAATATAAATACTAACTATTGAAATTTTAAAAATCTCTTTTTTATTTTTGTTCTTCAATATTTTACTGCAAAATCACGTATATGGTGGTTTTAGGTTATTAGTCTTAAGCAATCATACTTATGGAGTTCAAAATTCAGGTCTCCGCCAAATTCTTTGCCTTTTCCTATAGTGTAAATCAATGAGAAATTGTGGGTGATATGTTTAGAGGATTCGCTCTTTACTGGATTAAGATAGCGGATGATGGTACTGAACTTATACAATGAAAGAAAAGAAGGTTGAATTGCAAGAGTGATGGAAAAATTAAGGAAATTAGAAAGAATGGAAGCTAATTTGAAATATTATAATGATATAGGGGGAAGAAATTAAGAAGAAGAAATATTAGGGAATGGGTCGTTTTTGAGAGATTGTGTACGGAGAGAGATGAAGAAAAGTGAAGTAATAAAAATGCTTCTGAAAAGGATTGAAGAGGGGGAAAGGGTGAGAACATTGGGAAGTATGGTAATGAAAGAAAACTTTTAAGTTCAGTGTAATGTTTTGGAGTTCAAATACATAAATACCCTCCTCACCTAAATACACTTGTGCTTGCTTTCGCATACAACAGAACTCAAACAAGCACTTTCCGCCAACAAACGGAAGCTCTTCCTGTTTCCTGTGATCTGAAGCTTTTGGTTCTTTACCGACCTCCTGGTCACCCATTTGCCAGCTTTTTTGGCAAATTTGGTGAGTTTCTAAATTATGAACTTTCTACTTCTTTATACTTCTTTTCGACTCAGTGATTTCAACACACAAATTATAAGGGTGAGACCAAAGGCAAAAAGGGCTGTTTGTCGTAGAATAGGCTCCCGACGATATACTATATATAACTATTAGTTGAGGGGATTATTCTATATTTCGAGTGTGTGGTAATCAGATTCCGAGAATGGTTCAGAAGGGAAGATTGGGCCTGGAGAGGGCTTATTTATCTTCAATATACTTAAGAAGTGGAACGGAGCTCAAGGATAAATAATATGGCAAACATTAATAAAATAGAGTTTTATTAATTAATTTATCAAAAAACACACGGAAAATGTTTACATAACCGGGGATTAAAATGGGAGAAACACAGGAAATAAAAAAGGTCATGGGAATATTTGACTAAGCTGAGGATTAAGATTTGGAGGGATTTAAAACGAAAAAACAAACAAAAAGGGGGAATGGTTGGCTATAATAGTTTAAAGCAGAGAGTTGCGTTGACAAAAGATTAAATGGTTAAATGTAATGCGTAGCTTACGTAATTACAAGCTTGTCGTACAGAGGAAGGCGATGGGAAGGAATCTTCGGTCCAACTGGCGATTCTTTTCCGGGAGAAGGGGTTCTTCGGGGGGGTTGTCCTTAACGAGGGGAAAGGACTGTCTTCGAGCAGTGAGAGCGAAGTGGGGCTCGGAAGTACGAGCGATCCTTGAGCTAGGATATCGGAGATGTTCTAGATGAACAATGGAGGTTATTGTTATAACCAATCGTTCTCTTGAAGAACGTTAAAAAAGGGGAGATTTATATTACCCTGACCTTATGTCTTGGGAACGAGAACCGTTTCTTGACGAACGGGCTTGGAGAATGATGGCTGTTCTAATGTTGTTCTCTTTCTGAACAACAAGGGGGGGGGTGAGAACCGTTTCTTGTCGAACGGGCTCCAAGAGCAATGGTTGTTCCAAAGTTGTCCTCTTTCTGAACAACAGGGGGGGGGGGGCTGTTGACTTGGCGTCTTGAGGGGCACAAACCTTGGCACTCAAGGGATATTGTCCTTTTTTGGACAATAAGGGGTTTCTCGGGGTAGAGTTCCTAGGTGCACAAGGGACACCGGATCGGCGTGATGGCTCGCGAAGATAATCTAGATCTAGATAAAATGCGAAATGCTATCGCATAAATAGCCGGAGCCAGCCCCTTGGCGTATGGGACAATGGCGGGGAGGGGGGGAGGACTTCGATGGAATGTTCCGGTGGCGCTTGGGAAAATATCTTATCTGCCCATAAGCCTAATTCAATCTGGCAAGATCGACGCATGGAGGCGAACGGGGGATTGAACCTCCTTGATTAAACTTGGGGATAGGGGGAGGCGATAACACGCCTTCTACTTCCTCTCGCAGCATACACGTGGGGAAGCATGTGTTTCGCATGTGATAGGGGCTGAAGCATGGTGGCCTCAGACCGTTCTATCACACTGTTCATTGATAGTCGGTGTGTGATGTGTCGTAGCTCTATGGTGTATTTTTTATTCCAACCCTGGCGGTAATAGAACCCTTCTTGACCACAAGGGGTAGGGGAGAAGCACTCGTTCGACGTCAGTATTATGCGGCGGGGAGGGACATCAGATGGAAAAACATGTAATCCATAGGCAGTTTTCTGGAAGAGTGAAGCGAGTGGATACGTTGTGCTGTGGAGTCGGGAAGAAAAATGCAAGCGATGTTTTCATTGGCCATGTATGAGATGATTCTTGTGGACTTACTTACGCCGGTGGAGGTATCAGCGTATCGGCCCAATGGGAGACCAGCACGTGACAGCGCCGAAGGTTTTGCCTTCTGCCCTCACTTGGATCGAACCCTTGCCTCAAAGTCGTCAGAAGTCCAACGCGGTATCCTCTTGATACCGAGATCTCCTTACAAGATTGGTCTCAGTAAGTGGAATTCCAAAGTCCAAGTGTTAAACCTGATTATCTCGTGATAGTAAAATGTAACAGAGGAAAATTCCAACTATTTCAAGAAAAAGAGAGAAATGGAGGTAGAGTATTTAAACAATACTACGAGCTAGAGGACTTTTCATACGATCGTAACCCATCAACGCCTTCCTTTATTTGTGATTGACAAACATAGTTTTCAATTATGCATCAATGAGGACTAATTTTGTGGTGGTTTCTCATAGCTTTATGAGTAAAAGTACGTACATTTTGACTTGCATTATGGTTGGTTTTCAAAAAGACGGCGTACGGAGTCATTTGGGGAGCATTTGACTCCACTTCCTTTAGCATACAAGTGGCTAACGCTTTAAAGCCCCCTATGGAATGCATTTAGCTTTCAATTCATGGAAAAGAGAAACCACTTTTTGAGTTATTTATTTCATAGAACCTGCAAATATTAACTGCAGTTTTCAGAATCCCTATTCAGCGATGCATTTTGAAAATCTGCCCTTATAACAATAGTTTGGAGGAACGAATAAAAGCTGCAATCTGATACACTTTTCTCTATACCAAGGGTTTCACTTTTTTTGGTAAGAATATTCATTTTTTATGTATTATCATTATAAGTTGAATAAACATTTTGAGTCAAATAAGGTTATAAAAAGGCTTTGTATGGAAAGAATTTGAAAATATTAGAATCATATATCTTTATGGCAAAAATTTATCCATTGACTACCATCTTAAAATCTTCAATTTAAAGATTTTTGGATCCAGAAATTCATGAGTTTTCTCCCGGCAACGTATACTTAGATTGCAGTATTAAAGTTGTCTCTTCAACAATTATTTATTTATGTCTAAATAGCTCTATGATCATATTAGAGCATAAATAAGATACACAAGATACAAATACAGATCATTATAACATGTTTCACCCACTGCTAAGTCGATTCGACTGAAATCGGAATCCCATCTGAAAACTAATCATCACAACTGTGGTGTAACTTCCCTTATGTCATAGGTTCAATGGAGAAGGGACCTTTAGACTCATTCTCAGAAGCTGTTTGTTGACTACTGATTTAGCCTCACAAAGTCTTTCATCGGAATATTGGAAAATGTGTCCAGCTCCTCCGTATATGTGTTCCGCTCTCTAAACAAATTTATTATCCTATCTTAGAATTAACTTCATTGCTGCTGCTTATGTATTTTTTAAACTATTTTTTACTTTATTGATCACTATTTGGCCGGTTTTCTTAAATAAACCTGACTCAGTTCCCATTCCGAAATTATCATGTACTTGATAGTTGTTTTTTATCCGATGAGGTGCATAAAATTCCAAATATCCGATTACGTCATTTAGAAGGGCTCAAATAAATTGGGGCCACATTGCAATCTATTGCTGCTCATCGCGATTAATTTGAACGCGTTTCTTTGTGCCGGAGAACCAATACTTCTTATCAAGCACATTCGCTATCCTTGAGGCAGTAAAGATGATTTCCTCTTAATTATTCTCACAAGAGATTTTGTTATACACCATAAAAGACGATCCCTTTTGTACCTCACAAGAGATTTTGTTATACCCCATAAAAGACGATACCTCTTGTACCTGTTTATGCGCAAAAGTAAAGTAGAATATTTAGATTTGCCCCAAACGTGAAGAGAAAGCAAATTTTTTTTCAAATGTAAAACAATTTCATTTTTCAAAGTCCACTTTCAAACGTCATTTCATAATCTTTCAATTTACAAAAAAAAGTAATTTTCTAATAAATTTAAAAGTTAGGGTGAAGGTGGAAATTATCTTCTCGTTCGTTGCAAAATTTTCATTAGGTGTGAAAATATGGCATGTTCCGTTGAAGTTAGGAAATGAACAGGTACGATTTTCGCTTTAATTCACTTTTGCCATCAGTTTAGTTATTTATATTATTACTAATTAATCTAATTTAGTTATTTCCTGAAAGTTTTGTTCATTTACTTTATACATAAATGGTATATTTACACATTAACAACTAGGAGGGTTTTCGCAACCTCTTGATTCCTGACGCTCATGTTTATTCAGCTATGATCTTGGCTTAAGAAGCGAGTTATGCTACTTAATTCATAACACGTTCAAGGTCTAAATTTGGTTGCTCATTTGGGCATAGTTTCGCTTTCAATTCACTTTCATCGAGAACTGATGGAGAAACTTTGGTTCCAGCTCTTGAAGTGGAACATAGAAACAAGCCTGATACTAAAATAAGTGCGGACACTTTTCAAATTCAAGATGATTTGGTCCTTAAATTATTATATTAATTCAAAGAAATGGATGATCAAATTATTATAGATTTCAAACATTGTGAAATCGTAAAATTTGACGAAGTTTATTTCTTTTTGGAATTTAATAATCACCTGCATCTGCTGATGGAAAACTGATGGTTGACGTCAAAATCACCGTATTACCCGTGACATTAAAAGTTTTATACTTTCCCTGGTACGAACTGTCATTCTCACTCGGATATACTTGCAAACTTTACTTCCTTTTAGATACTATGGGAAAATTAAACCAAACATAATTGAAAACCAAAAACATTTCAAATTCAACGAGTCAGTCTCAAAGATTATTCAGTCTGACTCCAAATTTAACGATTATCCAACATTACAGAATTTTCTAACTCAAATTTCGGTCAAACAACTTTAATAAAACCAATTAAAATAAAAAAGTTTCATTTTCATTCAAACCACAGGGTAATCTTTCCCCACAACAAAATAAGTTTAATATACTATGGAAAACTTACACTAACAGGTTTAAGATGTGGTCAGGAGCGCATATCATGATTAAGTGCTTCAAAGTGGTCAAAAACGTAGAACTAGATGTAAAATGTGAAACTATGTAGATACATACATAAAGTTCGAGTTCAAAACATTCAGTTGATTCGTATCCAGCTGAAATTTACTCTCGGAATTTTTAATGAGCAGTCTTTAAGTCTAAGTTGAACATCACAAAGCTTTGCCCTTAAGCTGACAAGGATTTAAGATGACTGAAGGAACAAATACTGATAGTATTTCCTAGCGTTGAGTCAGGTGGCCCCCATAACTCTTGCTATATGCTCCACGCCTTTTGAACTAAATTTAAGAGGGGGAGGGGGATGTGTTAAAGTGCGTTTTATCCTAGCTTCTCAACATTCTTATATTTCTGAAGAGGTTATTCAGGAATTAGGACTTGGCGAGTCGTTACTCCGTTCGGTAACAACTTATATCAAGTCAGTCGTAATAAAAATGCAAAGATAACCAAATTGACTATTATAATTGACTTTCAATTTTATAACTTCAATTTTTGAATGAAAAATAACCTCTCGATTAACTACAAAGTTAATGGATTCTAAGATGAGCTTATTGAAATAAAAGCAACAGGTCATTTTCTGGGAAGAGAATCCCTTCAAACTCAAAAGGGAAACCAGATATACGGATTAAATGTGTTCTTTCGGGTTTGAAACCTTACTTGCCAAGGGCATGCCGCGTCAAAGATTTCAAATGGAATAATTCACTATTGTAGTGGGTCAAGTTTCACAAGGTAGACCAGCATTTGATAAAAATGCCATGCTGTTATCTGTCAATGACCAGAGAGGTCATGCAAACTCCAGGACGATTGGTGCAGGCTAATTATACCCATGGTAACTCAGAGCAATGATGAGAAGCCTCTCGAGTTGAAGAATCCAGAGGTCTCGAGAGCTGTTGTAATTTTCTAAAAACAATGTTGAATGACACGCCCTCAATGAGGGGACCAAGTTACTAACATCGAGAAACAATCATGGCTTTTGGAATGTGAAGGAATTATCTATTAATTTATAGTGAATTATTATCTCTCCCCGCATGATGCACCACAACTCATAACTAGTAACTTCGTAATCACTAAATGTAGGTACTCAAACTACTCACACTTTACTCGAGAATTTCATTGAAATACTGACTTTATTCCGCGCAATCACGTTCCAATACACATAGCGACAAAGTTTAAGCAACAATCTCATTCACATAAGCACCCACCCAAACCAAACCAAGCAAGTCATGGCAGTCTCCAAACATTTCGGCAATCTATACAATTGTTAGCTCACTCTGAAAACTCAATTAATTAATCACATTAGATCGCCCTATTTACATTCCACACGATTGCATACAGCAATATCTCACTAACATTTCACTCCTAGTTCACGAAATTTAGGTGTTCAGTCTAGCAGTATTTACGAAACTACAAACAAGTTTTTATCGATACTTTTACCATCAATGCCCATCTCTATGAAGACATAGTTTAATGTAAACTACAGAATACAGGTCACTTCAACACAGGACAGTCGCCAAAAAGTCGACCCTAACACCAAAACCAACGAGAGCATCTACTTCACGATTTTTATAAGGAGAGATCCGTAAAATAAATGTTTATATGTATGAGACATAGAGTTGCAGATCCTCCTTTATGCTTTGGTGCCGAGAGGACACATAACTTCGGGCGTCAGGGCGGGATGGTACTCAACTTTGTATTAGGGACAGGAGGATACGCAATCCTCCATATGATAGTTTTAACATTGTTCACTATGCTACAAATGACATCTACTTGAGGGTACCGAATGTGCCTTCTCTTTCCCTAATTTGGATAAAGTGCAGAAGAGAGAAGCATTATGGCAGCCTCTAAATGAATCGTAAACTTAAAGATATAAAAGATTGCCACCATGGCTCGTTTGGTGTAAGTTTAAGCTCGCATTGCAAAGATGTGTAAGGGAAGAGAGAATGGTTGTTTAATATTTTTATGGATGGAGTACTTGGAGTGCTAAGGATTATGGACAAATATGGGATTTATGATGGAGGCTGAGTGAGTGTGTATGTGGGATGAGGGGCCTGAAAATAAATGTGGAAAAATGTAAGGGGTCTTTGGGGCAGGATGTAGTGAGGTGTTATTTTATAGTACATGGTGTTATCCTTGAACAAGTGTGATGTTTTAATATCTTGGATGGATCGTGAATGATAGTGATGCAGATTAATCAGATTTCGACCACAACATTTTAAATGGGAATAATGTTTCGAGAACGATCATAGGTATAGTAAATGTTAAGGGTTTGAGTTGAGAACGTAACATGAAGCTGCATTATGGTATGCTAGTGATAACCTTTTTATATGAGAGTAAGAAAATGTTATGGTAGGAGAAAGAAAGATCTCGAGTGAGTGCAATACAAATTTCCAACTTGGCATGGTGTCTTTGAGTGCGAAGAGTCGATAGAGTGGGAAGGAGCTATGTAAGATATGTGTGTCGTTATTAATGGTGTGAACAAGATTGTAACACATAATGTCCTGAGAGAAGAGAAATTGTAAGACAACTGCATGTATAGAGATTTGAGAGGAAAATATACGAGAGTATGCCAGCGTATTCGACGAGTTGGAAGACCGCGGAAGAGGTGGATAGATTAAGTGAATGTTGTTGTTTTATCCTATAACCAAACTTTTAATAAAACACCTCGTTTATTTAGACCTCTGAATATAAATGTAATATTCAATAAGGAGACTAAAATTTATCGCATCCTGATCAAAAGTCGCCCTCATCCCCTCACAAGGCATTGTTTATTCCATAAGTTGCAACAATTGTCAAAAATGCGATTATGGTCAAACCGGAGAAAAAGTACAAGCACCACTAAAAGAACATCAAATGAATATACGTAACCACAGCAAACAATCTCCTCTTTTCTTACATTTGTATAAGTATACCCACACTATAAACTGGAATAGTAGTCATTTGATGGAGTAATTACATTTCTAGAAATACTTTCGAGTGATATCCATTAACACGTTCCTAAATTTCAATATTAGTACCGGTTTGTTTACGCTAGACCCGATCATTAGTTCATATATAAAATCACAAATTAATATGTTTTAAAATATTGTACCTTTTAATTAGGGCTCACAGAAAGGTAGCCTAATCCCCCCTCTCTACTCTCTAAGCCAGAGTATGTCCTGTCTTTTGTTATTTCATGAAAAGTTCTTTGAGAAGAAAGAAGAAAGCGCTCAGGATTGTTTTTTTTATTTTTCCTCTGTGGGTGTTTCCTCATATATATATATATATATATATATATATATATATATATATATATATATATATATGAATGCGATGACGCGCAGGAAAAATGGAAAAGTGCTTCCAGGTACTTTCGAACTTTATTCAGTTTATTCTCAAGGATAACTACAAGAGAAAATAATATAATAATGGTAAATCTAAGCTAGTAAAAGATAAAAGACCGCCTCTAAGACAAAAAATCACCAATGAGGAAGTAGAAGAGGGATGGGTAAATTCACATTAAGATTTAGCTAGAACAGGTAGCAAGGTCAAACCTAGAGGCAGAAAGAGTCAAGAACAGAGCCAAAGGGGCTAAAACGATTAATTGATAAAGCGATAGTCTAAAGAGGGAGATTAGGAGAGACACGAGAAATAAGCAGATACGTAGGGAAGAGGGACAAGGAGAGAGGAAGAAAAATAAAATAATGTTAATACAAAATCAATGCAATAATTAAATTGACAAATCGGGTGCCCATAAAATGCTAAATAATAGTGCGTTATTTGTGCATGTGTCCGAATATAACGACTTAATTAATTGGAATTCAGCAAATTTCTTTTTCGCTCAAATGACTCAATTAAAAGAAACCTTGTTGAATGTTTAATTAAAAGCCAATTTAATAACTTTAACATTTCCCGGGGCCTTTTTAAAATTGATGCTGTTATAAAAAAATCATTATTAAAGAAATTACCTTTGAATTATGTTCCTAATATTTTGGGGGGCAGTTTTCATTTTTATGGCCACCAATTTGTCAATTTAATTATTGTATTGATTTTCTATTAACATTATTTTATTTCTCTTCCTCGCTCCTTGTCCCGCTCCCCTACGCATCTGCTTACTTCTCGTGTCTCTCCTAATCTCCCTCTTTAGACTATCGCTTTATCAATTAATCGTTTTAGCCCCTTTGGCTCTGTTCTTGACTCTTTCTGCCTCTAGGTTTGACCTTGCTACCTGTTATAGCTAAATCTTAATGTAAATTTACCGATCCCTCTCCTACCTTCTCATTGGTGATTTCTTGTCTTAGAGGAGGTCCTTTATCTGTTACTAGCTTAAATATACCCTTATTATATTATTTTCTCTTGTAGTTATCCTTGAGAATGAACTGAATAAAGTTCGAAAGACTTGGAAGCACCTTTTCATCTTTCCTGCAGGATATTGCATTCATTGCGAACTTCAGGTGCTACTTTGTGAGTTATTCATTTCATATATATATATATATATATATATATATATATATATATATATATATATATATATATATATATATATATATATATATATATATATATATATATATATATATATATATATATTGTCGTAGAATGGACTCTCGACAATATACCATATATAACTATTCGTTGAGGGACCTTATTTAATTATCTTTACAGTGCGTGGATGTCTGGGTTGACCGATATTATGTATCTTCAATATGCTTAAGAAGTGGAACTGAGCTCAAGAATAATAATATGGCTATCATTAATAAAATAGAGTTTTATTAATAAAAACTATCAACAATACACAAAACGGAAAATATTGACATAAACAGAGAATGGAAAGGGTCGTAGGAAATCTAGCTAATCCGAGGAATAAGAGAGATTTTAAAAAGGTAAAAAAAATATAAAGTTAAAGGGATGGGATGGTTCGCTAAACCATTTAAAGCACAGGATAGAGTCGAAAAAAGGGTTAAATACTCAGAGGGAACGTTCGGCTTACGTAATTACACTTGTTGCGCAGAGGAAGGCGACGTGAAGGAATTTTCGGTCCGCTGGCGAGTTCCAGCCGAAGACGGGGTTGGACTTAAATGATCCTGACGTGGCGTCTTGGGAATAAGAACCGTTTTTTGACGAACGGGTTTGAAGAACCTTGGTTGTTCTATGTTGTTCTCTTCTGAACAACAGGAAGGTGAGGACTGTCTCTTGTCTACGCGCTCGAGAACAATGGCTGTTCTAAGGTTGTTCTCTTCTGAACAACAAGGGGGAAGGGTGAGAACCGTTTCTTGGCCAACGGGCTGGAAAAACAATGGTTGTTCTACGTTGTTCTCTTCTGAACAACAGGAGGGGGGGTGAGAAACGTTTCTTGTCAACGGGCTCAAAAGAACAATGGCTGTTCTAACGTTGTTCTCTTTCTGAACAACAGGGGAAGCCTAGTGGACTTGGCGTCCCGAAGGCTCGAACCTTGGCACTCAAGGGATATTGTCATTCTTCTGGACAAGTGATGGTGGATCTCGAGGACGAGGGCCCTTTGCTGCACAAGGTGAGACTGGACCGTAGTGATGTCTCGCGAAGAAAATCTGGATCTCTAATCTGATCTTAGTCGTAAAGTTTCCAAATAAATAGTCGGGACATCCCCTTGGCGTGGGGGACAATGGAGTGGGGGCTTCGAAGGAAAGCACAGCCGAGCCTGAGAACAATACCTTATCTGCCCATAAGCCAAACTCAATCTGGCGAGGTCGGCGCATGAAGCGACGGGGAAAGATAAACCTCCTTGTTTAAACATTGACTCAGGTGGCTGCGATAAGGCGCCCGGCTTCAAAGCGAAGATGCACGTGGTTAGCAACGTGGTTTTAAATAACATGCGATAGTGGTTGAAATTAAGCGGACTCAACCCGTTCTATCATATATATATATATATATATATATATATATATATATACAAGAGAAAAACATCGGAAGAAAACATGGATCAAAGTGAGCAAAGGACGGCCCAATTAAAGCAATCCTTTCTGAGAAGACATAAATAACATCAGGGGAAAAAAGTGTGATGATACTGGCCCCGACTCGAACCCGGGTCTGCTGGTTAGCGGGACTCAAACCCAGGATTTTTCAATTTTTTTTCCCTGGCGTTTTTTCTGTCCTCTCAATATGGATTGCCTTCATTGTGCCGTCCTTTCTCTCTTTGATCCATGCGTTCTTCCGATGTTTCTTTCCCTTGCCTACAAAAAACTGTTTCCTGTCTTATTCCTCATTTCCTTCAAATTTCTCTTTCTCTTGTACTGTATTATTAGATGGTCTACAATACAAGGTTTCTACATCTTTCTCTCTGTCTTTAAAAGGTTTTTGAAATGCAGAAATTAAATATGGCAAAAGCCCTTTGGTAGTTATCACCCACAGAACTTGAATTTGCTTTCTCTCTCTCTCTCTCTTTCTCTCCCTCTATATATATATATATTCTTTTTTAGGTATTGTATATTTATGTAATTCGTTTTTACGACGTAGGAATTTACCCCCTTTTCCATCTCTCTCTCTATTTCGACTCGCGCCAGCTTGGTTCACAAATAAATTTCAACTGGATGACACATAATTTGTTTATAGTCCCCAAAGTTTGTTACTGGACAGACCTCATGAAAATAGCAATATATTTTCGTTTCAAAATGTAAGCGTAGCGGGGAAATAATGAAATATGTAAATAGGTAGACAAAAACAATTTCTTGCCTTTCCTATTCTTCATTCTGGTTCACCTTCTTTTTCTTCTTCCACTTTCCGTTCATTCTCAGTTTTCCTGATATGGACTTTTAAGATTTGTATTCTGAGTTGCAGCCAGTTATGGTCACTGTAGATTCCGAGTTAGATAAGTACTTACGCAGAAAACGCAGTAAATAAAATAAAGCCATCTGATCAACACAAAAATTATAAAATCAATACAATAGGGAAATAGAGGTTACTAAAAAATTAAATAAACGAAAGAGAAATAAAAAATTAAGGCATACGAGTATATGCAATGACATACCTGCAATGTTAAAATGAAAAACAATGTTTCAAGAATTCTCGGCAATTTTTAGGAGGCAGAATGTCCGAAGACGAATGCATGAACTGACAGAATGGGGTCAATTCCTACTATGACGCCCTGCGCTAGATACGCCATATGAATTTATATTTCAATTTACGTAATTTACATTTGTCATTATCTACCAGTCTCCTCAAGATTAATTGATACTTCTGTCCTTTACTTTTACCTAAGCGGCTCAATCCCCATGACTCCTCTACTTCCTCTAACACCTCACTGGTCCCTTTGTAAGGGATGACCATCAGAGGATTGCCAGTTTATTGTCCACATAACGGCTATAAGTAGAGTCGCAGTTCTTTCTTATTTTGTTTAACCCACTCAGTAAATGTGGCAAGCACTCGGTTTAATCTGAAGTGCACAAGACTACTTAGTGACAAAACGAATATTTCGAACAGGGAGGACATAGCTTGTGCCCCGTTCTCGGGGTCTCCAGCTCACGAACCACGGAACCCTTATTTTCGGTACTTCTGGGAGAAGTTGTGAAGTTTCGGTCACCTGACGTGCCCCAGCATCCCTAGGTCATTTCGCCCCTAGGGTAGGCTTGTCTCACTGTAGGTCAGAGCGTACACCAGGTTATTCGATTTTACTGGCCAGAGTGAATACTGACTTCTTATTGTCGAATTGTAGCAAACTTTTAAAGTATTCGCAAAGGAAGTCTAGAATGATGTGCAAATTTCCTAATCAGAAGGACGTCGTCCAGATAAGCCAATGGCTGAGCATCATGCCTTAGGGCCCATACATTTATGATGCTATCCTTGCATGACTAAATTTTTTAAGGAGCTCTGTTGAATCATAGAGGGAGTCGTTTGAATTGCCAGCATCTTGCTATATTTTTAATACCGAACTAGTACCTTGCTATGAGTGCAAAGGCAACTGGTAGAAATCATCTTTCAGGTCAATCTTAAATACCATGTCCCTGGGTAGCCTATTCTTGAGAACCTCTGCAATGTTTGGAAGCCTAAAGATGGCTGGTACAAATTCTGGAGTAAGAGTTGAAATTTTATAGACCGCCCTCATAGAGCTGTAAATTCTTCGACTACCCTTCCTTTGGCCATGACCTCGACGGCTGCGAGCATTGGCAAGGGAGTGCCCCTCAAAGTGCTTGTATTTTTTAGGTAGGAATATTTTTAGACTTTCCTCTTGGGCGTTTCTAACGATGTTGTTTACAGTTGGAGTCTTTCATGATCTTTGAATGGAGAGAGTGTGTTACTAGGCTAACCTGGTCGTTTAGGCTGGTGTCCCTGGCTTGGTTTCTGTTATCATTTTTTTGCTTTGGTTGGTGTTATTGTTGTTGCCTCTCTTCTCATCTCCGTTGGTGTTGTTGTCTCCATCTCAGGCGTCTAAGATTCCCATCTCTGGAGGCTCAATGAGTATGTTAGGCTGATAGGGTTCCAGGGTATTACCTCTATCTTCCGTCTCAGAAAAGGGAAAGGTGAGCACAGTTGGGGCTGCCAATTCTGGCTCCGGAAAGGCTGTAACCATTTCAGGAGATGCGCAGTTGTGAATGGGTGATAGCTGTGCATCAATGATGTGAAGCCTATAGAGTTAGGCTGCGTATCAGCATGAAGGATACCTGCTATAGCGAGCACCCAAGATCTTCTTCCCTCTTGTAGAGTTGTGCCGGTCAAGGCTGTGAATGAGCAAGCTTCAAGGTTAGCACGGGGAAGTCATCTAATGCGATGTCAATTGTTTCACGCACGCTACACCTTGCAAGGCATTTCTGGATATATCTGATTTTTCTCCGAAATGTACACTGTCCCTCACGTATGCATTGATCCCTGGTTAACTTTATACAAATAAGATCACTTTCCCAAACTTCACCAGGAATATTATCACTAACAAGTAACAACTCTGCTGCATAGGCTTAGGTCCCATGAGCTAATGGCACTGCTCTCCAAATCACTTGGTGCGAGAGAAAAACTAAATCCTCCATAACATTATTGACATAGTCCTGAACGAAACTGAGCGATTTCCTTGCGCGTAGATGTAGGTGTTGATGAATGTATATCCTGAGGCTGATTGACTGGTCGTATCCGTTATTGGGTGTAGTATGTGCTATAGTAGAGAAGGCTTTGGGGATTTAGTATTAATTGAGAGAGACAAAGACAGTGTAAAACCGACGCTTTATCCAGCTAGGGCGCTTATGTAATATCACTCCTCCTCCCGGCGCCTATCTCTCAACTCGGGGAGGATTCTTTTGCCAAGTGCAATTCCGTCTTGAATATTCGCTTCTGCCCTCTCCCGCCCCCGAGTCATTGAGGCTGGTCCTGTGATAGAAAAGAGCGGTGCAGGACTGTCCTCATATATAGTGGAATACAGCATGATACAACCTGAGTCGTTGTAGTACGGACACTCTCTCGTTGGTTACAATATAATCGCGTAGGCGGGGAAAACTCAACCGGTGAGCTATCTCTTTATGATCCCGGCGTTTGAGCAAGTTTCAGATAATATTTTTTTGTGAGGGCTTTCACCAGCACGGAGCAGTGGATATGATCACGTGACAGTTATCGAGCGATGTTTCTCAGTAGAGTCTAAAGGGTCGGCGACAGTTCAGGTTGGAGCTGAAATGCGACTAAGGAGTTGCAAAGGAGAACCGTTAGTGGGCTTAACCAAAGCCGGGATCTTACCACGAGTATTGCTAATAATGACGTAGCTGCAGGACCAACAGAGGTTGCGGCAACCTGAACGGGAGTAAGTGTCCTAATAGTTGTGGCTGTGTAGGCTGGGTCCTGGTCCAAACAGGTAAGAAGGAAGACTTGCTCGTCCTTACAAGC
This sequence comes from Ceratothoa steindachneri, assembly GCA_963969495.1. Lineage (NCBI taxonomy): Eukaryota > Metazoa > Arthropoda > Malacostraca > Isopoda > Cymothoidae > Ceratothoa > Ceratothoa steindachneri. Next base: position 87,828,995 of record OZ018323.1, on the reverse strand, counting down.
ATCTTCACTCCTTGTGAGTGCGCTGCGTGCAACTTCAGAGCTAGTGTAAGGCGTATCAGGAAATCCTTCAAACATTATCGACCCCTTGGGTTACCATCACAGATTCACAAATACTAAAGGTAGGATCTGGGAGAAGGATACGAAACTAAGAGGCTTTCCTACTTTACCATACGAGGAAGCAAAAATCCAGACAAAATGCTAGTGGTAAGACAGTCAAGGCTAGTCTCAATGTAGTCCTAATAAGGCTCATAGATACAACATCACTGATGACGTGGTGATCATGATTTCGGAGACGACGAATTAAACGTTCAATATTATTGGCCTAGAATTCAACACACGTAACGAAATCATGGTATAACTTGACCTAGTTTTTATCCAGAATATACCGGAGGAAATTCAGCATGATCTCGAGGTGAAACAGCGTAGCAAAAATATGTAAAGTAGAAAAGTTAAGAGAAAATGATAGCACTGTTAAAATCAACTACAAGGAGAGCAACATGGCCAGGAAAGCCAAACTCCACCTATTCGCGAGATTCAACTTAAGGGTAGTACTTGCCCTAAGTGAAGGGGAAGAGTACAACTATCTATATATTTGCTAGAAGTACTACTACGCTGTAGATTAATACACTACCAGAGTCTATCCGAAAGCTCGAATTCCGTTGGTGCCAAGCACGAGTGGAAAAATGCGAAAGTAAATTGCCCAAAGCGTGTAAACTGTATAAATACCTTGGCCATGGAGTGCCCCATCCGCAAGGAAGCACTAAATAAAAAAAACACAAGAAAATCTAAGTTGAAGCAGCAGTTACTGTGGCCCAATCGACGCCGATAATGCACACGACTAAAGTTACGAATAACTTCCTGATATACCCGAAAAGAACATTTGCTTCCTTTCAAATCCACCATCAGAGGAAATAATTAAAGTTTCTCTGGCAGACGAGATATTGAATGAAGATGAAGTAACAGAAGATGAAGAAACGGAAGAAGAGTAGAAACAACAACAATAATCCATTAGTCAAAGATTCACCAAGAAACCCCAGAAATAAAGTTGAACGAAGAATTCACAGCCCTCGACACATAAACAAAAAAACAACAGGCAAAAGAAGACGAAGAAGCAAAGAGTGGCAATAACGAATAACTGGACATTCTGAGGCAAGGCTTTCCCATCAACGAAAACCATATGGGCAAAAAATTCTTCACCTCCACTACACCTTGAACCACGCTAATAGCTTGGTAAGAAAGGTAAGGATTTCTCGGTTTTCTATAAATTAATTTTTATAAACTTTTCCCAATTGGTTTGCACAGTATTCCAACAATACTATGTTTCATTATGCTGTGTTGTGTCCTTCAATTTTTACTTCAGATTCGTCATTTTGAGGGAGGATCACGCTAATAGCTTTTGGATGAAAGTAGCTCATCTAGAAATATTTGAGAAAATGAAGGATAATTATACACATTAAGCATTTCTTGCCTATATATTTAACCAAAACTCATAATTATAATAAACGCAGGATGGACACAATGAATTATTGCTCAAATGAGCACCATTTCGATAAATAACTTCAAAAACCCTATTATGCATAGAATCTGTCAATTTCTTAATAGGAGCAGGTCGGAGTTCCTCTGCTACAGCTGTGAAGGTTGCTCATAAGGCTACTTAAGAAAGAAATGGATGACCATCGTTTTAAAAATCATATTTAATATTTGACCACAAATTTTCGATTGAGTTGAGATCCGGAGAGGCTAGCGGCCACACCATCAACTTGTCACACGGTATGTCGTAAGAGTCTAAGAACGCTTGGGTGGCCCTAGGAGAGTGGGATGGTGCGTTGTAATGCATGAATACTAGAGTCCTTAGAAGTGACAACGGTATGTCATCTAGCCAGGGATCCAAGACCTCCTTCAGGAGATTGAAGTAAGTGACTGCAGTCACTTTAACCCCATCAGGCACCCTCACTGGGCCAAAAAGTCTGCGTTCAATTTTATCTGCCCACAACATGACTCCTCCGAAATAGCCCTTAGCCATTTGCCCAAACGTCAGGTCTATCAAGCGTTGCCCTTGTTTCTCCAGTTAAGAGAACGGAACTCATGTTCATCGCCATATACTTTTGGGCCCATTGAATCCTCAAAGTCCTTGAAGCGGCGATAAAGGAGGCAGTTTTATGGGAGCTCGCACAGAAGCCATGGTCTCCAGGATACGGTTCTTGGTTGTGATAATGACTTTGCTTGTTTTTCGGATTTCCCACGTAACTGGCGGCCAATATTCCTCAAATTCCTACCTGTCACATTCTTGGAGGTCCGAAAATCACATCTCTTCTTCCACAGAGAAGGATCCTTCATAAATCGTATAACCATGTCCATATAGTAAACTAAATTATGTTTTCCCAATCACATAAACATACATAGGTGCTTTCGGCAAATTTATTAATGATAAAAATCTTTTCTTCATCGTTGAGGCCTCTGTAACCACCAATTGTTCTTACAGAGGATAGATGCTATTATCGTGGTTCAGCCCATAAAACTCCGACTAAAAGGTATGATCTTCGTTCCAGACAGCAGCCGGCACACCGTTAATGTTGATACATTCAAGACAATCATGAATGGACAGGAGACTGCATACATCAAATAAAGACCATAAACGTACAATAAACAGTGAGAACATAAGCAAGCGTTTATAAGTTAATAGTTTGAAGTGATAAAAACAACGGCGCAAATCATAGTTAGAAGTATTAATATAAGGTATATGAAAAGTGAAAATAAGTCTTTATAGCCTATATGAAAGTGTTAATAGAGGCGTGCTAAAATCACAAAAACGAGGAAAAATAAGTTAAAAGTTGTTTTAATATTTAAATTTTAATCTCAATAATATTTAAAATTGCACAATTAAATAATAATAGAATTGATAAATAATGCCTTCGCCAATCATTAGTATATTATAATAAATATTAAAAGTGTAAGAGAGTGAAATAAGACTAGTTGAATGAGATAAGATCCAATATAGTTTATATGTATATATATATATATATATATATATATATATATATATATATATATATATATATATATATATTAATTTGATCAATAGCTATAAACGGTCAAATAATATGTAAATTCATTAAAAAAGTGACTCAAATTATTAATAACAGCGAATATTATATCTTACAATATAAAAAGAGTAAATCCATAAAAGACATCGAATTAATTAAACATATGCGTCGTAGGTCAGGTAGGCTTCACTGGCATTCGCTTGCCCTCCCTAGACGCGGGGGAAGAGGCGACAAGCAAACGCGGGGGAATGCTCCTTTAAAGTGCGTGGGATATGCGAATGCGTTTTCTACCTTTAGCCGACTTAGTCAAATAGTTCAATGGCTTTTTGTGCTGTTCTGCGATTTAAACAAGGGAAAGAAACTAATATTTACTATTATACAAGCAAATAAAAGAATTTAACAATAAATGATATATTATAGGAAAACTAATCGCTCAGCAAAAGATAATTAATTTTCAAGGAATGCTTCTGCACGAGCTGTGAGTAGCACAATATTTACCCGAAACAATACGGGTGGAGATGATGAGGTGACGCTTCGTAGTCGGAAAGCGTCACGCCTCTTCGACGGTGATAGATAAAAATGTAATAGGCTTATGATTTTCCAATAGGGTGGGCCTAGAGTGGTTGTTCGAGGGAGTATCCTTGCAGGGCACGAAACGAAGCCCGTTATTCCAGAATGAGTCCTTACGTCCTTGTCTCCCGTAGCTCTAAACAACTGGTTTCTTGCATGCGAGCCCTTGGGGTACCGGGGAATCGCTTGAGAAGTTGTCTGTCAGGTGCTTGGCTGATTCGAACGAATCCTCTCGATTACTGCTTGGATAGTGCGTGAGTACTCCCTGACTCATGCTTGAATACTGCTTTGCTCGTTCCCATGCTGGGAAATATAGACGACTTCGCCGGAAACGATTTTGTTTGAAGTCGGAAGCGGGCCCCACTCCGTCTTAAAGGCGCTAAAATAATTAGCGTCCTCTCGCTGATTAGGGTTCCAGGCTCTATTTTGACTCGTCTCGGTCCGTTATCATCCCGGAAGTTTACCGAAAGACGCCGTTTCAACGTTCTTTCGTCCGTAAGATACTCCATAGGCCTCTTTGTCCGCGTGACTCTCTCTCTCTCTCTCTCTTTCTCTCTCTCTCTGACACTATGTATATGTAGTTACATACAACTGTGCAGAAGAGCTTGTAACAAAAATATAGTATTTTTTAAACAGTTGAAGATCCAGTCTCATGCAAACTATATTTCATACTCTAGTCTACAGTCATGGACAAAAGTTTGGAGACTACTATATTCTTTCATATAGGAAAATGAAGAAGCATAATTAAAAATTGATTATGTTTTTATATCTTCGTATCATAATTTGAAAGTGAAATATGCTAAAATTTCTTGCCCAAACAAATTTATATTAATATATACAGTCAATTGATGCGCGCAGACAATCTTTACAATGATGTCACTTTCTCTTTAGAACTGTTTAAATTCGTTTTGGTAGGATAGATACCAGACTTGTGATTATAGCTTGAATGATCTGCTGCATTTATGTTTTACAAGCACCCGCAAATGCTTAAAATCGGGTGGCTTCTGGTATCAACCGCTAGTTTAATATTCTCCTACAAATTCTCTGATAGATTTAATTCTAGCGATTTTCCGACCAAAAGTTATAAAAGCTCGATGTTACTTTCATCAAGGAAATTTGTTATTGCTTTTTCTTTGACATGGAGCGTCATCAGACTGGAAAATGCAGTTATAATCCTTAAATTTGTCCTGAACTGGTGGGGAAAGATTTTAATGAAAAACGTTTTGGTACCATGAGATATATTATAAGCTTGTATAAATCTTTTGGACACATATGGATAAGTTTGTGCCGTAGTTCTAGAAATAGTAAATTTAAGTAGAATTTTAAACGATATTAATGCAGATAAGTCTGTATCAACTTTCTCGTACTAACACTTAGTTTAACGCAATCCTTTGGGCCAACTTAATTTGGATCATGGTTATTCTGGTTAAGTTTCTGATATACTCGTAGTTTGTTTGCTGTAGCTTCAGACTTCTTGTTTCTTGAGTTTTCCTTGAGTGGATCCAAGGGTCTTTGCAGGTATTTATTCTCGAGTTCTTGCCGTTATTTTTTCTTCCATTTCTTCTTCTTTAATTCTTTGATTATTATTTTTTATATTTCTTTTCCTCTCCTCTTTTCTGTTTACACTTCTCAATTAACTACTAGTTTGTTTATATCCTCGGATGTGCAATTCTTTTCTTTTCAGACTTGATTTGAGTGGATTAAGATGTCTTCATTAGTTTTGTCGATTTCTTCAGATCAAGACCACTCAAAATGCTATATTTGGGGAATTCGAACATTAAAACTCAAAATGGCTATTAATTAGTGATGTAGAACTTTGGCCAAAAGTATAAAAGTATAAAGCCCTCTATGGAATCATTCATATAATGTAATTAGAAATTTGTACTAAATGAATTATATATATCTATATCTATGTAATATATATATATATATATATATATATATATATATATATATATATATATATATATATATATTCTCCATAGCCAAGTGTTATCACAAGTAGAAATTGCAAAATAAACATTATTATCATCTATATTTATTAATAATATGATAAATTGTTAAAAGGTTGATTAAATATGTGAATATATAAATCTCTGAGAGATGCTTTATACTTTTGAGCAAAGGTTTACAAATATCAGGTTTTCCTCAAGATTGGCTCTTATGAGTATATTTTGACCAGTTGTCTTGGTATATTTCTTGACGCGTAGTACAATTATATTCAATTACCATATGCGAATACATTCTAGAACACTAGGGTGTTTGTGCCTACCCAGAAACTAGAAAAACATTGCTAATTTCTGTTAACAGTATTGTATGCTGATGTATGAAAGTTTTCAGCCTTAATAAACAACTTTTAGGCGTCGCAGACTTTAGTAAGCTTGTATCATATGTTTTATCACATATTTAATCAAAGTTTCTAATACTAGCAAAATTCAAAGCTACTTGGGATCTTCATAAACTTCTCTTTTAAGTAAACATATATAATTTAACCTCTATCCAAATCTCTCGTTCATGTCAGGTATGTTGTTCAACTTTGGTTTTCTGACTGATAGAGATGTTTAAAATCTTGAATGTTTAAATAATTGAAATTTTGTATTACAGTTTGAGATGAATGATAGGGAAAACACTCTTCAAAAATGGTTTCAAATTCAGAAACAAGCGCTCAAAGCGGCCAGACCTAAAAATTACCTTAGTTATAAAATCACAAAAAAATTAGAATAGCCTACCTGAGTTAATATTACATAGTAGAAATGCTGCAAAAAAATATTATAAAAATATGATCACAGGGATTAATCACAAGTAAAGCATGTGTGCAAATGCGTTTTCCGTATTCCTTTCTCACTTTCCACTCACTATATTCGGTTGATTTCTAGCAGGCGAGGCTTTGTGGGAGTCGAAGAATTGAAATAAGCTTTTTCACACATCTTTGCACCCTTTCCACTATTTCTATATCTTTCCGAAAATAAGGGTCCCAGAACCGGGGTTTCATTTGCTGTTTAAAGTGAGTTTAATTTCATAGTTTTCCTTTTCTTCGATAATTATTTTTCTAACCTCACTTCTGAGCTCTAAGTATTTACTCGAGGGCAAACTAACTTCCGATGTCCATTTCTTATACGCAAGATTCTTCTTGTGATTAGCTGTTTCATTGCATTGGCCCACCAATTCTGCTAGGGAGTAGGTTCACCTTTCGACTTCTTTGGAGGGTTTGATGATCCTTCCCTTTTGAAGTTATTTAGAATTTTTTCCCATAAGAAAACTACACTACTTTCTACTGTGATGTTTACCCGGAGGAAATTTGTTACTTTCTGTCAAATTTCTTCAAATTTGCCCTTTTAAAGTCGATACTATCATAGAGTTTGTGTCGATAAATGTTCTACTAACAATACCAAATTGTATAGAACTGTGTTCACTATCTCCAAGGGGTGCTCAAATTTTAACACTCTTAACAAGTTCTTCATTACTGGTGAGGACAATATCTAGTATATTAATTCTATAAATAGGTTGACCAACGATCTACCTTAGAAAGATTTCCTACATGAAATTTGATTCTCAATCTATCTCTATTTAAAGTAGCGTCTGTAAAATTTACTTTTGAAAATTTAGGTCACCGACTATGACCGTTAAGTCGTGAAGTGAAGCAAACATTTGTTTATCCAAATTTTGTGTATGCGAAGGAGCCCTATGCACAACGGTAATGTTAAAATTGATAATTATAGGGGAATCCTTAACCACAACGTCCTGGCATTTTTGGTGGTGTAGCCCGATCACTTAATCTCTCCCCCTCTCTCCCTTCGCCTCGAGGAGAACCAGAAAGGCTGCCCCAAAACACATAATGCACTAATCATCACATGTCGGACCCCGGTGAGCCTAACATTGGTTAATCCGGGAATATTTCCCCTAAGAGTTGATATTTAATTTCACCTCATATGCGAAATTAGAGGAGAGTTGACCAAAACCCAGAAAGTGCCTTTAGAGCTAAAGGAAAGACGCTCTGAGAAAAACCGTTAGAGGAAGAGACAATTCTGCCGTCCACTCCGTCTGCGTCCCCCCCTTTCTCCGTTGGGGAGGGGGGCGCCCATTACTTTGGAAGAACGACGTAGATCGTGAGAGTCATCGAGACTGCTAAGTCCGGCATAAGTGCCCGGCAAACCAACGAGAGGGACTTAGAAGAAGCTCATCCGGAGACAGTTTCTGGTGGTCACACCGAACTTTAAGTTAACTTGATTTTAGAAACAAGTCTAACTCCTCTCGTCAGAGAAACCCCTATCCTCTGTACTCCAAAACCCAGAGATAGTCCTCGCCATTGAGGAATACCCCAAAGTGAACTCACCCAAGCACTCCCCTGCGTCAAAGGATTCATTCATTTGCTCATGGCTCATCAGTGCGAATTATTCCCAGATTAACCCAAAAAGTGGAAGAAGCATACTTTCCCCGCCCCGTTAGTGAAATCATCTCATGAAGACAACGTGCTTAACGCCATCCACCACACGCCCCGAATTCCTCTGCGGCTCTAAAGCGTTCCCCCTTCAGACTACATCTAGAACGGCAGCCCACGTGCCTGCCCGAAAACAACATCCTTGAGGCGACGTAAAAATTAAGGCCAAGGTCATTCTCAAACTCGATTCTCGTGGGAATCTTGAAAGGGATTTAAATCCCATTATCTGTTTCGTTGAAGGTCAATTTGCGTTCAATATTAAAATAAGCTTTGGGTCAACCATTACTGTATATTCAATTGTGTAATTTAGCAAGCCTCACTTAAATTTGTTTAATTCATTACTGTCTAGTTTATTTGTTAAATTTCAATTTTGTTTCATGTTGCAATTAAAGTCTATTTTCTTAGAAGCATTTAATTCAATCCTCGAAACGCTGAGCATGGCACTAGAAACACTCAAAGATTAAAATAACAAAATAATAATAATCAAATATAGCACTCTTAGACAGAAAACTTAATCAAGGAGTTTTGAAGTACGTATCCAACCTATACGTACGAACACCATCACTTGGTCCTTGCTATACCACGACAATAATGCAAGCGGTTAGTTTGACGTAGAAAATGTCGGCGTCGCTTCTTTTGTCTACTAGTACCTCAACAGGATCTACATAGTGGAAAAAAATTAGTGGCTACGTACACAACAAAGGCTTTCTCAACGCTAGGATCTGTTTGGGTAATTTTTGATAGAGTTTTGTTTAAGGTGAATGTATGTTATGTTGTTTTTCTGTGCCGAGTCTAAAACAGAAAACCTGTTAGTGATTACTTTTGCAAGTCTTTTCACACCGTTCTCGGCGGAATTCCTTGGCGAACAGGCACTAATCTCTCGGTAGCGATAGTCTCGGTTGACCGGTTATCTTGGTGTGGAGTCTCTGTAGGCAACTATGGTGGCAGATTACGATGTCTCATACTGTTTTTCTCTTCACGCTGGACATCCCAACCCCAATCTACCTCTAACCGGAGGGCTAACAATTCCTGCCTCAGCTCCAGCAGTTCGACTTCCAAATGATGATTCACTTTGGCAAACTCCATCAATCCTTACCATATGCTGAAACACACTACATAAGAAATATTCGAATGTCATTAAAACAGAAATGTTCAAAGGTTTTTAAATGAGGAGGTAATTTGAATTCATTTGAATTTGGAAAAGACATAGGTGGGTCACTTAATTAATTATCCAACTATTTTTAATGATAAACCTGTTGCTACATATTAAGTCTTTCGTGGGCTCAGGATGGGTTACGAGATTAACTGGTCAAAAGCAGATACCATAATGCATGTACATGATTTTATTAGCAGAAATATCTTTGAATCGTCCCTAATCTCCAGCACAAAGAAGAGAAATGTAAATATTAGCCTTGGTTTGTTTTCTTTAGATCCAATCCTATCTTTCTTCCTCAAATCAAAGTTATCAGAGGTCATAAAAAAAATCAGACTTTATAGGAAAAACATTGCTTTGTATAATTACGGTGTCTCTCTATTTCATAAACCATTATGAGTTTTAAAATGTTAATATAACGAAAGTACTAGCTCCAATCGATCTTTCTTTTCCCTACGTGGCACAACGAAATTATATATATATATATATATATATATATATATATATATATATATATATATATATATATATATATATATATATATATATATATATATATATATATATATAAGGATAAACGAAAGGACGTATAAAGGGAAATTCATTTTATTTTCTTGATACAACGTTTCGGGTGAACTTTTCACCCATCTTCGGCTACTAGAAAATACAATTCGTGGAATAGAAAAACAATTTAGGTTAGAGTTAAACAGATAATCAAAATGATGAATTTATGGAAAGTATTTAATGTTTATTAAGGGGGGATAGCGAGAAATTTACAGTTAATTGATATTTTGGGATTATTATATAGCGAGTTAAAAATTAACGATTGGGAAAACACAGGAAACACATCAGGATAAACCAACCTAAAAAATCAGCTTTATAGGATAACTGGGGACAAAGGGCGAGGAGCGTAAGAAGAAAGAGAAGGTTAGGAGGTTGGTAATATTTTTGTTTGGGTGAGAAGAAGAATCGGAATTTAAAGAAGGAGAAAGGTATTTATTCTTCAAATAAAATTGAAGCTCCATAGGAGGAGCCCTAACCAATATATATATATATATATATATATATATATATATATATATTTGCTTCAAAATATAAAACCCTTTTCAAAATAAGAAAAACTATAACAAGATTGAGTTTCAAATTCATTTATTCAATGAGATCATTGAGGCTAATGCAGCTTAGCAAGTTTGTCTATGTCAGGATACATGCTTGTATAAGACATACGAAGATCGCCTTGATTTACAATTTCTATGTGGTTTCGTTTCTTTGATAATAGCTGAGAGACTCTGCTAAAACCTAATTCTACTAGGTAAGATGTTGGAAAGGCAATAATATATAATTTAACATTCTCCCAGAGCAATGTAAATTTGGCTGCAATTTCATTACTTGTCCACAAGTTATGGAGTCCGTGTTTTAATTTAGCACGAGCAGTTTGATTACTTTGTAATTTAACGAGGTTTTCTTATATGTACTTTGAGTGTTATAATGATTCCGAGAGCGATGCTTTCTGGAGTTTCAAGCTCCTAGGAAGGGTCACCCAAGGCGGCAAGGTCGTGGATGAGGTTCCACACTAAACACAACCAACAGCAAGACCCCAAAGGCGGGCCAAGCAGACATGAGCCATATAAGATTCCTATGTCTGGTTCTTGCGGAGGAGGGCAGTGCCTATTTGGCAGATGCGACAAAGGCAGGCCTTGATAAACCAAGAACCCGGTAGCCCGATGCAACCAGCCTCCCTGAAACCGCATGTCTCAATGTTTTGAGCCGTAGTGGACGCCTTCATGGCCAAGTCCTTGAGCGTGGCCGTCGCCTAGCCACGAAAGCCCGAGACAAGTTCCTCAGCGAATGTCATTCGTCTCTGTTTTCCTTCCGGCCTTCTTTGTCTTCTAAGTCATATCGGGCACAAGTATTAGCCGAGTAGACACGAGTTCAAGCCGACGACGATCTTTAAACCTAATTTCCATATCAACGTGCAGTTGTTTTCAAATGATCGATGTAAATGAAAATATCATCTTCATGCAGCTCCTTAAGAGTGGCAAAGTGAGAGAACTATCTCACCTCTATATGCAAAATTAGTTTTCTAAAGACTTCATTATTAGAACAAACATGGCGGAAAAGACGATCTTGAAGTGGATTTGGCTTGATAAGAATGATAATCTTATGACATTATCAAGAATCTTTTTAAACGTCATCCCAATTTTTTAAATTAAATATTGACGATGAACCACGCAGTATATGCAGTGTATACATCTACCTATATTAGCAGCACCACCATCAGTTGCACATGCTATAATGTTACCCATTGGAATATTTCTTTCTTGGAAATAGTCCAACACTTCTTTAAATATTGTTGCTTATTTGGCATTTGTCACAATGGTGCGAGAAAAAAGCAATTCTTCTTTGAGTTCAGTTTTCATCATTTAAAGACAACATACACCATAAGAATGGCTTGATTATTAGGTAAAAGTGTTTCATCAATCTGTAACGCAAAGTTCCTTACTTGTAAAAGGGCAACTAGTTGATGTTCAATATCCTCTGCCATTTCATCGGAATAAAATAAGAAATTTATTGGGGACACTGTTGAATAACAGTAGAAACCGCCACAAATATTGAGGGCAAAATCAAATCTTAACCAATAGTATGAGGTTTTCCAGTTTGGGGTATTAGCTTGGAAATTTCATAAAATGCGATGAAACCTTTGTCTAATTTATTCTGATACTTGCGGAATAAGGAAACAGCCAATCTTTTGAACAGGGAGCAAAATTAAATTTTAATTTTTATATTAAAATTAATTTCATCCAATAATATTTTGGGGATTAATCAATTATTTGCAATTTACTCTTTATGACAGCTCTGATATAAAAGCACAGCTTATTGCAGAACACAGTACGCCACTGAAAACTATAATTTACAATTTGTTAGAGAAGATAATTATAACTAATATTAGAGCTGAGTAAAACAGTTGAAATACAAGTTGCTCACTTAATAAAATAACAAAACAGTGCAGAACAGTTATAACTTCAATAAACAAGATTGTGACATATCTGCAATAGTGGTGCAATCAATTATTATCAACTGTGAAAAATAACTAGAAATTTTCTTTTCCAGCCAAAGAAAAGGGTATTTACAACGGCTGATTAATTAAAAATTATTGAAACACTATTCTAAGTATACCAGGTAATGGCTTCGCTACTAAGAGTAAAATTTAAAATCTAAAAAAAGGCAGCCATGGTTAAATTTTTATAGATTTTCTGAACTTCAACAATTATAATGATTTCAAAAGGAACTCTAAACTAAATTTCCCCCTTTCAAAATATCACGTTGCTAAAATATAGTTATAGAAGAAGATATATAAAAATAAATTTTTCTGAACTTCGCTATTTGTAATTCTTTGGGTTTTAAAAAATTCACAAAGTTTCGATACTTATATTTATTTCTGAACTTCACTATTTTGTTTTTAGATATTATAAAAGAATTATTAGAAATAACTTAGATAAAAAAACATCAAGTCATAACCAAACTAAGATGAAATTATTATTCAAATATCAAAAAATCCCCTTCTTAAATTATAGAGTTAGTGAAGTGATGATACATTGATTTAATTTCATTAATCCAAAGACTAGGGGTCAATAAAAGTTTTTTGTCCCATTTAATGAGCTGTGGCCCATATACTATCCCCATGGCCCACTAAAAATTATAAAATTTCTGTGGACCACATGAAATTTGCCATGGCCCATTTTGGCCATGTGGCTACAGGTTGGGAACTGCTGATTTAGATGACCCTTTGTCGTCTATTCCTTTTAATCTCTTCATGGAACATTTTGAAGCGTCGATTTTCCCATTTATTAAACCAAACACAAACCTAACGTAGTAATTTAATCGCCTAGGCTCCTTTCAGCATTTCTTAATACCCTCCATCCCACCATAAAATTCAAAGTTTAATAGGAAGATGATATCTCTTTATCTTTTCTGGATGCTAAATGATAAGAGACAATGATTGACCCATTTTAATGTACATCATAAAGCAAATAATTATAATTCCTACAATACTTAGCAAGGCCTCTGACAACCTCCTAAGAAGATCGTTTACGGTTACTTGAATTAACAAAGAAATTACATCTTCATTTCTTTGTATTCTGAGCTTATTTATTGGAATATTTGCATAGAATTAATCAAACCCTGGATATAATTTGCTGTTTTAATTTCAATTGTGTCTTGTATCTCCACATTTTCCATTGTTGGCTTCTTTATATTGATTTTTTTTTAACTTAAGCTGCATTTACTCAACTTTCCAAAACATGTCATTTGGTGACGCTTCATGTAGGATATTTTTTGGTACTTGGACAATTGATCGTGATGTAACGATTTTTTGTGTGCCCTAAATAGAATTTTTGTTTCTCCCACAAAACTCATTCACGAAATAGAAAAATCCGTTAAAATACCTTTCTTAGACACTATAGATTACCGTAACTATCAAGGTTTCAAGTTCTCTAATTACCGCAAGCGTACGCAGGGGTGTCCTTATATACATTTTTATTCGGACCATCCTCAGGAAATAAAAAAAAAATCAGTTTTTACTTCTCTATATTTGTGAACCCTTCGTGTTTTTCAAGAGAACCTTGAAAGTATAAAAAATATCGAATTAAAATTGAAATATTCCCTTCATGTTTTAGTTGCTTATTTCTCGGTAAAATTCCTTCTAGACAAAAGCCAACGCAACTTTTACCTCGTCGAATACTTTAGTCCTACGTTACAATAACCAGCTTTCATCTTTGCCTAAATTACACAAATATTTTATTGTTAATATTATAATTGCCAACAATTCTCTCGTTCCAAACTTATTAAGTAAATATTTAACTTAATCATTCATTTTTGCATCTATGATATCATTAGTAAATCTTGCTCATGTTTTTTATATAGGAGACAGATGACAAAAGATTAGATAAAATTAGTATAGTTGTTGCAGAGGGCAAACTTTTAATGCCCTCTTTATTCATATAGCTACTTTGAACCATGAAATAGATTGGTCAAATGCAAAAGTTCTTGTTTGTATACCTAATGTGTTCCGGCGAAATTTATTTTAATCTGCATTAATTAGCTCTCCCCAAGAAGTAAATTTAAAACAGAATATTAATTTATTCAAATTAGATTGATTCTCTATTCATAAAATAAGTCAGTATAAATTTAATTGTTTAACCATTTATTCACCCACTTTATTCTCATTGAATTTTTTTAGTGTATTTGTTTAAAATGTATGTATCTAAGTTTGTTTGAAGTCGTCGTCTCTGGTTGTTTTGACTCTCTATTCTGTTCACACTCTCCTTTATGATGCTGACGATTGCAAACCATTTTCGGCCCAGACCCTATTCGTCCCAGACCCTATTCGGCGCAAACCATTTTCGGCCCAGACCCTATTCGGCACAGACCCTATTCGGCGCAAACCATTTTCGGCCCAGACCCTATTCGGCACAGACCCTATTCGGCGCAAACCATTTTCGGTCCAGACCCTATTTGTCCCAGACCCTATTCGTCGCACACCCTATTCATCGCAGACCCTATTCGGCGCAAACCATTTTCGGCCCAGACCCTATTCGTCCCAGACCATATTCGTCACAAACCTTATTCGGCCCAGACCCTATTCGTCGCAGACCCTATTCGGCGCAAACCATTTTCGGCCCAGACCCTATTCGTCGAAAACCTTATTCGGCCCAGACCCTATTCGGCGCAAACCATTTTCGGCCCAGACTCTATTCATCCCAGACCCTATTCGTCGCAAACCTTATTCGGCCCAGACCCTATTCGTCGCAAACCTTATTCGGCCCAGACCCTATTCGGCGCAGACCTTGTTAAATCGGATCTACTTGTGAGCGACGGCTTTCGTTCTTTCGTTCCTGTTCAAACCTACTAAAAAATATTGGACTGATTTCTACCAAATTTGGTGGACCACTAGAGCATTAGCCTAGAAGGAAACTATTAGTTTTTTCCAAGGTAAATTAGTGGAGATTATATAATCACTAACATATTTTAATTTGTTAGTTTACAAAATTGCACGAAAACTAATTTCCAAATATAGAAATGAAGCATATTGAACGCATATTAGGATATTGCTGGTGCTATATATTATATTGCTAAGCTAAGATTTCTTAATACGTGAAACAACTAAATGTTTAAAAATTTTTACGCATACATATAAGATGCTAATGAAAGCATACAATATTAATAATAATATATTAATAAAATAATAATAATAATAATAATAATAATAATAATAATAATAATAATAATAATAATAATAATGATATAATAATATAAAGAATAATAATAGATCAATAATAATAATAAAATAGTAATATGCAAAGGTATAATTAGAATTAATAACTCTACACAGACTTAGTATCGGCATATATATATAAGGCTCTAATTGACCGCATACATTACTAATAATAATAATTTTAATCTCACAGAAATTAGAGCCATATTACATATGTACGTCACAGTACAAAACACTAAACATTTCCATTTCGTTTTAACCATGACTTTAAACATGAACTCTATTCATAATTGTGAGAAATTCCTCTTAAATATTCAGTGTACGTAATAATTATCTCAAAATTTCCCACTAGTCTGCGAATACGTTCATCTGCATCCCATAACTTCTTCAATTTTAAGGGAGGATTATGGCCTGCAACAAGTTTTTCATAATAGAGGTCTCCTCCTCTTTGCAAACTTTATGCAAACAGTCAATAAATTTCCATATACTCGGATGCTGTATTTCAAGTTCCGTTTGCAACCTCCTGTTTGTTGCTTCTGCATGATTGTTTCTCTTGTCTTCTTCGTTCAGTATTCGCTGATATAGATTCTATATAGCATGAGAAAAACGAGGCTCTCTCCTTATGTTAGTTCTTCTGTCCATTCTTCCTTACATAATTGTCTTTAAACTAATCGGGAAATTCTTGTAGATCACCCGGTAATTCATGACTTAACTGCAAGATTGCTTTATTTATGTTTTATAGGAATAAAAGCTAAAGCACAGACCATATTTAATTCTAAGTTAAACTCTAAATCATTCCTGTATTGATAATAATAATAATAAAAATAAGCCTGATTTTTTATATTTTGACACAAATGAAAATAAACATCCTCCGATATCTGCTAAAGGGAAACGCACTTCTAAGCTATTAAAATTTGCCAATTCATAGTCACAGTTGATAATTGCTGGACTAAATCTAGGTTCAATTTTTAAAATCATGTCAAATAACTTGTCATAAGCTCCACAAACTTTATTAGGGAACAGAGCGTAGCGTAAGGGATGGACGCCCCCATATTTCTCACCTGAGATTACATAAATCTGGGAAAAACGAGGTGGTGCGATTTTAAAACTACCATCAACAAAAAACTTTTCGAACTCATATATTAATCTCAGGTTACTTTTACGTCCAAATATTGAAATTCTACACGAACTCTTAGAACATCCACTGCCTGCAAGCAAAACTTCTTCCGTTTGTTCTCCACCAGAAGTATAAGTTTTGAATTCTTCTGGGATAACAGGACTAGCAAAATCGATCGGGCTCATCGTGTATGATCTTACATTGTTTATTTGTCGACAGACCATGTTTTTAAAGATCTATTATCTGACATAGCTCCTTGGCAAGCTTGAAATAAATTCTGTAAGCATTCGTTGACAACCATAGCAATCCCTTCTACTGCTTTGTTTGTCGGAACTTTATTTGAGTTAGAATGCAATCTCTTTCAATCTTTGCTGGAAAAGGATAGTGTGAATGGTCATTAATATATTTAACGATTTCTCCGTATTGAACATGAATTCTTAATTTACAGAAATCTTTTCATTCACACCTAGAAAATTTTGATTCCTTATCCGCACTATATCTATCAAAAACAGATAAAACCATCACTTTCAAATTTTGGCTTCCCGGAAACGTTTTTATATTATATTCGCTGCCATATTTTGGGTCTAAGAAAAGTTTAATCAATGAAATACTTAAACTTTTTATATATTTAAATAAATTAATCACTTAAAATTATTAAAGTGAAACTCATAAAACTTATATTTACAAAGTTCAGCAAGTTTGATTGTAGGCGAGCCAGTTCATCAACTCGAAAGATGTCTCAGACACAACTGAATCTAAAATTCAAAAGCATTATCTATTTATACACTTCACTGCTGGATAAATATAATGTCACATTCTTTGTTAAATTTTATGGTGCTAAGAATTTACATCTTGATGCTGGAAAAGGAGCAATTAGTAAAATTCCCTCAAATCTTTTCGCCTAAATATTCCGAAATATGTGTCGCAGACTTTGTGTGAAAGGAGGCCCGGTCAGAATTTAGGGTAAAATAAACATAGGTATTTAAATTGTGAGCTCCATCAAACGTGACTTAATTTCTTCAGTTTAAAATAACCCATACATTCCATAAATATTTATAACAGGACAACCGTTATCCTAAAGGCAAAAACTGGATCTATTGCCATTTTTACAAGTCTTTGGGGGTTGTTATTTAAAATTTATACCCCTATTTATAATTCTTTTTCTTATTTTTTTTAATTCTCTGTTAAGAAAATAGTATTCTAAGAGTTTAAAGCACCATATTGGAAAATGACCATTGTGTGGGATCCTCTCAAATCTCCCCATATATATTCAGTTGTCAACCATTATCCCAATGCCAAAATACTGTCCCCAAAAGTTTCATTTTCCCTTTCACTTTCAAATGCTATATTGCTTTCGTATTAATTCTTTTTCCCGCAGGGCTAAAGAGATAACTAATTCTCCTAGGTAAAAGGAAATAGTAATTCCAAACCAATTTTCTGACATTCCCAAAGAATTTAGTTAAGCAAAAAGAGCCGCAAAGGGAGCCCATTCCCCATATTTCGAAATACTGAATTGTATAAAAACCGGATATCCTCACCGGATCTTGGTCAAAAACTAATTGTTTCCTTCTAATCTAAGGCTGTAACTCCACCAAATTTGGTAGAAATCGGATAATTAGTTTTGGTAAAATCTTTTAAAGAAACGAATTCAAACATGGTGATTACATAATTTCCACAAAGTTACCTTGGCAAGAAAAAACTTTCTAAAATATTTAGAAACTAGACATTAACGTTTGCTTCTTCAAATATATAATTTTTAATTAAAAAAATAATGAGAGAAATACTTCCTAACCGGATAAAAATTTGATATTGATAAAAATCTAGTCCCTTCCTTCTAGGCTAAAGCTCTAATGTTCAACCCGATTTAGTAGAAATCACTAATTAGTTTTCGTGGAATTTTTCAACAAACAAATTAAAACCTGTGGCATTACCTTTCCGGGTATTTAGAAACTCAACATTAACATTTTCAGCTTGAAAGATATAATTTTTAGTTAATAAATTAGTAAGGAAAAAATTCCTAACGGATAAAACAATATCTTGGTCAAAACTAATAGTTTATTACTAGGCTAAGGCTCTAGTACTCCACCAAATTCTTTAGAAATCAATCACCTAGTTTTGGAGTAAGTTTAAACACGAACCAAGGCCGTCGATCACATTATTTCCGACCTCCTTGTCAGAGATGCCTAACATTAACCTTTATTTTAAAGATTAAAAAAAAGTTGATCTGGTGAACTTTAAATTTTTTAACAAGGTGTGCGCCGAACAGGGTCTGCGGCGAAACGGGTCTGCGCCAAATAGGGTCTGCCCCGAAAGGGTTCTACACCGAAACGGGTCTTGCGCCGAATACAGTCGCGCCGAAACATTGTAGACCCAAGAATATACAATAACAAAGTAGTCATTTTAAATACCGCTTATGAACATTAAGAAAATGGATTCCTTCCTCTCTAATGACTCGACTTATACCTACCTAGATCCGTTCAAATTCTCCTAAGTCTTCTCTGGCACATTTTAACAAGGTAATTTGTAGTCTGCTCAAAGGTTTTCCTGAATTAAGTAAAAAGATTAAAGCCTCCCTGCCCACCCTCCCTTGCCTATACGGTCATCTTAAGTTTCATAAACTCAGCATTCACCCTCGCCCTAAGATCTTAATTGTGGTGAGTTGTACCCCAGACTTAGCGAAGTGGCTAGGTCAGACCCTTTCCTTTATACTAGTAAATATCTTTGAGTAGAATTTAACCTCATATAATCTAAGTCTTCTAACCTTTAATATTATCAAGAAGGCGCAATTATTAAAATAGTTCTTTTCCGTGGATAAATATTTCTTCATTGTAAATCTCAATGACATACTAGAGTCGTCTTCTTAGGCGTATCTTTCGTATCACTTCAGAATTTAAGAATATGTCGCGGGCGACTCTATATCTCATATGTCAGTTGGTCGCTCGGTCCCCGTTTTGCTTTTTTTATGTTTTAGTAATTACATGTAACTATTTGGCGGATTCTAAATAAATTTGAAACATTTACATTTTCTTTCGAATGATATGATATAATTGCCAAGGTCCTCCTAAGTTTAACCAAGGAATTATTTTGTTTTTGTAATATCATCATAACTATTTAGCAGATTCTAACGAAATATGAAACATTTATGTTGTTTTATTACATTTTCTTTTCAATGATATAATTGCCAAAGTCCTCCCAAGTTTAGCCAGGGAATTATTTGGCAATATGATCATAACTATTCGGCGATTATAACGAAATTTGAAACCCTGATGTTGTTTTACATTCTTTTTTGAAAGATATAATTGCCAAGGTCCTCACAAGGTTAGTTCGTGAATTATTGAAAGCTTGGATGGTCGTAAAGTCATAAATAAGAATAAGTAAAAGCAAGCGACTCTTCGTCAGCCAACCATGTTTGTATTCTTACAGATTTTACTAACGACAATTTTCAATGGTAAATATATATATATATATATATATATATATATATATATATATATATATATATATATATAATGAAAATTAATGCAATATCGCAAGAAAAGATGAGGAATTAAACCCCATTCTTTGAAGACAATTTAATTCAGAACAGTTTTGGTGTATCTCACACCCTTTTTCAACTGACACTAGGCAGAAAATATAAGAGAAATGAATAAGCATAACACAAGATCCCCTCTTTTTTTCCCCCAATCCCCTACTTGTGGCTAATCTGGGGGAGAAGGGGTATGCCTAAATATATTGAAGGGCTGGCATTTTATTATTTTGTTTATTTGCGATCTTATTACAGGATTAAAAGAAAATTGACCCTCAGATAGATTTAAATTAGGAACTGACGATATCAAGCTCGATTCTACGATTCTTCTCTTAACATAGTTAGCCGATTTAAATAACATTTTACTTCCATTGAAATCGATCGTATGATTCTTGTCTCTAACATGGCAAAATATTCCACTACTTTCGCTGCCCACTCTAATATCTCTTTTGTGTTCGTACAATCTCTTGTCTAGATTTCTCCCCGTTTTCCCTATATAAACTTTATGGCAATCGTTGCATGGTACTGCATATACGCCTATGTTATGATGTTCTTTGGGTTTCCTGGCCATCATCAATTGGTTTAAGGAATTATAATATTTAAAGGCTACATTAATACCCGCTTTTCCAAATATGTCCTTTAAACTATTTAATTTATTGTTAAATGGCAATGTTATACATTTGTTGAAGTCGTTAGTGCGGGAAGACTTATTACCATAGAATGTTTTCCTAGCTACAAAATGGGCAGACGATATAAACCAATCGGGGTAATACAAATTAGAAAAAATGGTCCTGATAATGACAATTTCTTCATCTAAATAGGAAGGATGGCATATTTTGTATGCTCTAAGGAAAAGGTTAGAAATTAACGATTTTTTAACAGTATTATCGTGAAACTAAAAATAATGTATATAGGCATTCGAGTGGGTTGGTTTCCTATACACGTCAAGTTTTAATTCATGGTGATCTTTATTAATGAGGACATCTAAAAAGGGTAATCTATTATCATATTCCCATTCATATTTAAATTTGATGGAGACATGCAAATTATTCAAATTATTAAAAAAGGTATCAAAATCATGGCCATTAGGCCATACAGAAAATACATCGTTAATGTACCTTAACCATATAAAGTTAGGGGGAGAAATTGTGGGAAGGAGTTCAGTCTCAAAATATTCCATGAAGAGACATGCCAATATCAGGGATAAACTATTTCCCATGCTAAGGCCAAATATTTGTCTATAAAACTCATTATTTACTCGAAACACATTGTCAGAGAGACATAATTCAACTAAATCGATAAATTTACTCGTAGAAATGGGAAGATCCAAATTAAGTCTAGGCATCATTTCCTGCAGAAGGCCCATGGTTTGGTCAACCGGAACTTTGGTAAACAAAGAGTTTATATCAAAGCTCAAAAGTTTTCCATCCGGTAATTACAAGTGGTTGAGGCGGTCAACGAAATCTTGAGTGTTCATAATGTGTGCGGATGAGATTCTTCCTACTGCTGGAGATATTTCTTGGAGAGCCATTTGGAGAGCTTATAAGTGGGAAAATTAATATTGGAAATGATTGGGCGTAAGGACATCCCTCTTTGTGGGTCTTTGGGAGGCCATACATATAGGAAAGTGAAGAGTTCATACTCCTGAATTGATTAATTAAATCTGCGCTTTTCAATATTCTCTTCAATTTGTTGTTGAAATTGCTTGTTTTGTTATTGAGCTGATCGCATTGTAGCTTTTCATATGTGTTCACATCATTAAGAAGTTCATTTAGTTTATCATTATAACTATGTTTGTCCAAAATGACTAACTCATTCGTTTTATCGAAGTTGGTTATAACAATGTCGTTATTAAATTTAAGTTTATTTAACGCAATCTGAAATCTCTTAGGAAAACCAATTTGGTCAGATTAAAGGTTCAAACCCCATTAAAAATATTCTGAATTTATCATCTCATGTACTGACTGATGATGAAAAATTTGCGTTAGGATACGGTTTAAGCTTTTTAATTAAGTCATGCGATGATTTCTCATTAGACCATTCAGTATCCATAGCCAAATCCTCACATGAGCAAATAAGTGGGGAATTTCTTAGTGGCTGTATGCTTAGTGGCCTATATCCTGAAAAATCTGACCAAATTGGTTTTCCTAAGAGATTTCAGATTGCGTTAAATAAACTTAAATTTAATAACGACATTGTTATAACCAAATCCGATAAAACGAATGAGTTAGTCATTTTGGACAAACATAGTTATAATGATAAACTAAATGAACTTCTTAATGATGTGAACACATATGAAAAGCTACAAAGTAATCCGCTCAATAACAAAAGCAATTTCAACAACAAATTGAAGAGAATATTGAAAAGCGCAGATTTAATTAATCAATTCAGTAGTATGAACCCTTCACTTCCCTATATGTATGGGCTCCCAAAGACCCACAAAGAGGGATGTCCCTTAAGCCTAATCATTTCCAATATTAATTTTCCCACTTATAAGCTCTCCAAATGGCTCGCCAAGAAATATCTCCAGCAGTAGGAAGAATCTCATCCGCACACATTATGAACACTCAAGATTTCGTTGACCGCCTCAACCACTTGTAATTACCGGATGGAAAACTTTTGAGCTTTGATATAAACTCTTTGTTTACCAAAGTTCCGGTTGACCAAACCATGGGCCTTCTGCAGGAAATGATGCCTAGACTTAATTTGGATCTTCCCATTTCTACGAGTAAATTTATCGATTTAGTTGAATTATGTCTCTCTGACAATGTGTTTCGAGTAAATAATGAGTTTTATCGACAAATATTTGGCCTTAGCATGGGAAATAGTTTATCCCTGATATTGGCATGTCTCTTCATGGAATATTTTGAGACTGAACTCCTTCCCACAATTTCTCCCCCTAACTTTATATGGTTAAGGTACATTGACGATGTATTTTCTGTATGGCCTAATGGCCATGATTTTGATACCTTTTTTAATAATTTGAATAATTTGCATGTTTCCATCAAATTTAAATATGAATGGGAATATGATAATAGATTACCCTTTTTAGATGTCCTCATTAATAAAGATCACCATGAATTAAAACTTGACGTGTATAGGAAACCAACCCACTCGAATGCCTATATACATTATTTTTAGTTTCACGATAATACTGTTAAAAAATCGTTAATTTCTAACATTTTCCTTAGAGCATACAAAATATGTCATCCTTCTTATTAAGATGAAGAAATTGTCATTATCAGGACCATTTTTTCTAATTTGTATTACCCCGATTGGTTCATATCGTCTGCCCATTTTTCAGCTAGGAAAACATTCTATGGTAATAAGCCTTCCCGCACTAACGACTTCAACAAATGTATAACATTGCCATTTAACAATAAATTAAATAGTTTAAAGGACACATTTGGAAAAGCGGGTATTAATCTAGCCTTTAAATATAATAATCCCTTAAACTAATTGATGATGGCCAGGAAACCCAAAGAACATCATAACATAGGAGTATATGCAGTACCATGCAACGATTGCCATAAAGTTTATATAGGGTAAACGGGGAGAAATCTAGAAAAGAGATTGTACGAACACAAAAGAGATATTAGAGTGGGCAGCGAAAGTAGTGGAATATTTTGCCATGTTAGAGACAAGAATCATACGATCGATTTCAAGGGAAGTAAAATGTTATTTAAATCGGCTAACTATGTTAAGCAAAGAATCGTAGAATCGAGCTTGATATCGTCAGTTCCTAATTTAAATCTATCTGAGGGTCAATTTTCTTTCAATGCTGTAATAAGATCGCAAATAAACAAAATAGTGAAATGCCAGCCCTTCAATATGTTTAGGCATACCCCTCCCCCCCGCCAGATTAGCCACAAGTAGGGGATTGGGGAGAAAAAAAGAGGGGATCTTGTGTTATGCTTATATGTATTTCTCTTATATTTTCTGCCCAGTGTCAGTTGAAAAAGGGTGTGAGATACACCGACACTGTTCTGAATTAAATTGTTTTCGGAGAATGTGGTTTAATTCCTCATATATATAAATATATATATATATATATATATATATCCGTACAAAATCTCCTACACTCAACATAGATAATACCGCTGTTCCCCTTCTTATTTCTTAATTTTAATTACCTCATTCAACAACCAACTAATCAAATTCCTATCCTTCTTTAAGCCACATCCCTTATAATTTCTTCACTTTGTGATTTCTCCTGAACTTCATCGGTAAGCAATATTATACTGTAATTTTTTACTTCTGTGTTTTTGCTTCTTTTTTTCGTGTCAATAGTGATTACATTAGATTGATAATTTTATTCTCTTGACTATTAAATTCCTGAGTTATTTTCTAATTTTTGATTTACCTACATAGTCTAAACCTAATTATTTTTCAATATTTTTAATATTCTTTAACTGTATTAGATTAATTTATGTTTTAGAACCTGAAGATGGGTGATACGCCCGAAAAGTTGTTCCATAAATATATCACATGTACTTCAGCCTCCTATATATATATATATATATATATATATATATGATTTGCAAACATAATGGGGTTTCCCACTACACAAACACACCCATTGCTAAACCGGAATTCTCTGCAATAAGGAATCATTCGGATACCTGTACCTCATTATTGTTCCCATCAAATTTCAAAGTTTTGGGTTCTGCGGATAAATCCGTAGATCTCAACATTTTGGAATCTCTATATATTCAAATGTTTAATCCAGAATTAAATCGCGTCAGTCGTCAACACCACTTTACATCTATTAATTCAAATATCTTAATTTAAGTTTTTTTTATAATTAATTTGTACCTAAAAGGTAATAACAACTCATTCAATGACCCGATAATTATAATGTTTTATTAGTTGATTAACCATATTTCAGTTATTTTAAACAACTACCATGTTTAGCTTACTTCAAATTTCCCACATATTAAATCATTCAATTCCTGTTTTTCTCTCAATTTGGTAAAGTGTTCATTCATTTATTTCATTTTATTTTTTTATTTTTTCTTTGTTTTCTCAGTTTGTTTTACAATTGTGCAGTGTTTTTCTTTGTAAGTTCGCATTGTCCTCTCTCGATAATTTTTGCATTGTTTTCTTGAAAACAATGTGCAATAATATATACATATATATATATATATATATATATATATATATATATATATATATATATATATATTATTAGTGTAGCTAGGTAGCAGTCTTTCTTGAATGCAAATTTTGTTGAAGACCATGGTGTATTTCATCTTAGTTAATTTCCTTTGGCAACTTTCTATTCTTAAAACTGTCTTTTTTTATTCCATCATGTAGATGGAGAGTCACTTGTCCTCTATTCATCTCTTTTTTAAATGAATGGGTTTGGTAAAAAACAAACTAAATTGCTGAGCTTTCGATCTTATTCGACCATCTTCGGAGCGTCTTGACATATTATTTCCTCCTTTACCAATGAAATGTGCAGTCGGAATCAGAGTAAATGAAAGAAAACAGTTTTTAGGTGGTATTTATTCCGGAGGAAACGAGCCAACGAGGAAACGAGTGGAATTTTAAAACAAATTTAATTTTCGATTCCAGCTTAACGCTTGACTATTGATGGCTGGCTTTTCTTCGTTTATTAAAATGGCTTCTAAGATCTTCAGGCTAGCTTTATTTCCCTCTTTTCCTTTAATCACGCAGGCTCTCCATATGACTTTTAGGTGCCCTGCTTTACAGATGCATCGTTAAACGTCTCGAAAGTGTGATAGTTGCTATGCCAATATATTTAGAGTTATTGGGGCAGATGAACTCGTAAACTATGTTGGTTGACTTGAGATTCGAGGAGTTTTGGCAGCTATTGTTTTTCATAAGGAGATTGTTGGCTTTTTTATTTTATAGTAAATAATCAGTTGAATTTTATCCATTTGATTGTTAACCTTGATGTTACGGTCTATAAAATAGATGAAAAAAACATCAAGGAGATTATTAACCGTAACATCAAGGTTAAGAATCAAATGGATAAAATTCAACTGATTATTTACTATAAAACAACAAAAGCCAACAATCTCCTTATGAAAAACAACATATATACGAGTATATATATATATATATATATATATATATATATATATATATATATATATATATATATATATATATAAATTTTTATGAGATACCATTTTATTTTATTCATTTTAGTGCAAAAACTATTTTGAAAAATTGTAGATGAACAAATGAATATTTAGAGGTGGCGTCAGCACTCGAATATTGTTGATTTCCATGCCTCCTGGGTGCCATGGAAATCAACAATATTCGAACAGCGAGCGCCACGCTACTTATTTTGATAGCGGAAGTTCTCCAGCAGGCCTACCAGTCAACTCTCTTTTTTACTTCTTTTGGAAGTAGTTACTCATTTGAAGCAGCTGCAATAATGGTCTGCTTTAATTTTTCCGTGAGCTTTTTCTGTCATTCGACACAACTTGTAGCAATACTGTTTTTGCTCCTCTTCATTAGTTACCTTATTATGCAGATGATAGTGTTCTGCATAGTTGAGACGAAGTCGAATATCAGCGTTTTTTAGTTAAGGCATTGAGCCTTGGGTTGGGGGCGGTAGATGAGGGATTTAGGTAGTCATGGTGAAAAATATGACTGGCCTAAAAATGTATTTCTCACGTTTTAGTACTCCTCTGTACGGCTGGATTTTTGGTGTGGGAGAGGAAAAGGTGATCGAGACGATAGATGAAAATGAAAATGAGGTGAGCTGCAGCTTCTTTCTGGATCTCGAATGCGAGTAAATATACTCGTGTCGATTCCTCCCGATAATAATACGTAAAAATATTCTTCGATCGAGAATGAGTTGAATTTTTGCTATTAGTCTGCTTTACCAAGCTTAATGAGAGTGGTCTATCAGCTACCCAAGCGGCGAATTCAATGTTGTGTCCCATGGTCCTGGTGGCCTTATATACCCTCATGTTATAGCCACTAGACAACGGCCAGATGAAGATTCTATGCAAGAATGAATCGTTCGGGACGCCACGTCAGCGGCGTTATTGGCACTTCAGACATAATGAATGTTGATGGAAGAGAGACGGTACTTATAAGAGATTCTGAAAAAGTCGCCCCCACTGAGGAGGAAGCTCATGCCCGGTAGAAGATTCTTCCGGTGGCAGTCTGGATGGAGCATACACCATCTCGTTTGGACTGCTTATTTTATCGGTGTAGATTTTGAGGGGAGTAGGAAAAGGAGCAAAGAAAAAATAAACATGTAAAGTAGCTTAGACGAGTTGCGAACAGCTTCCCGCGTCGCTGAACCACTGAGTCCCCAAAATGTCTCATCTAAGTGAAGCTTTTAAGCCGCTCCCATGCGCGTCTCGTCACGCTACACAACCCACTCCTAGAAGTGGAGCGAATTTTGAAGAAATATAGAGAAAGCCGTTTGGAAATGTTATCCAAGTGCTAACGCTCTCCCTCTCGGGTCTAGGTACATTGTAGATAGAGGGGAGTATGACAAGGGACAAAGAAAAAATAAAGAACGAAAGTAGCTTAGGCAAGTTGCGAACAGCTTCCACGTCGCACCAGTGGTAGTGAGCAGCGAATCCACTGGGCCATCCTGAGTCTCAAAAGAGAACTCATTCAAGCGAAGCTATTAAGCAGCTCGCTTGCACTTCTCGTTACGCTACAGCGGTTTCCTTGTGTGTTAGTAGAGAGACTAATTATTTTGAATTATTCTTATTTATTTATAATTATAATTGTGCTTCATTAGAATTTCTAAGATCTCATAATGTTTGCAGAGCAGTATTCCGGAAATGGAGGTTATACCAATTATAATGTTAACCATTCAAAATATTTCGGTTGATACCGATAATAAAGACTGCAAAACACAAAACCTACAAATAAAACAGTTATAGAGGGACAAAAGGAATGGAGGAAGCAGCTAGGTATTCACACCGAATACCTATTCCAATACTTGACTGGTATTTGCTAAATTCGCACCGCCTAATAAGATCCACAGTTATTTTTTACAAAGCGGCAAACATTTATCTCTTCAAAAAGTAAAAGTGATTTCGGTTATTCCCTAAAAATATCTATTTCATCTGATGAAAATCCTGAAGTATCCAACTAAGCATCACAATGAATTAAAAGTATAATTTGATTAATTAATTGTGATAGGCTATGCCCAGGGTAGATAGGTTAGGTTACGTTTAATTTTATTATTTTGAAGTAGAAAAATAAGTTGAAAATCGTTCTCAAAGTTTTTAAACGCACGTTGCACGCCAGAGAATTTGAGATTTTCCATGTTGCTCAGCAAACTTCTTTCAATTTCTCTACTTTTTCCGATCTTAAATTACTCGTATCCCTATTTACTCACCCTTCTGAGATTACAACCGATTTTCCTATGATTGTGGTGAATGAAACTTGAAAGTATGATCGGTAAAATGGTAAATGGAGTGATTTATTTCTTTTAGAATTATCGTATCATAAAAAAATTACTAAGACACATACGAAATTTCTAAATTTTCTGTTTTAGAAAGAAATGATATTCGGATTAACATGAATAGTAAAGTACCCGACTTGAGGAATGTCCTCATTTGCTGTTCCTTCCGAAAAGCCGAGTATTTTTAATTGTCAACTTTTCTTAGAAGTGATTGTACAAGGTTTAGAGGTTAAGCCAGTAATTAATGCATTATTTAGTTATGTACTAGACAACATATTGTGTTAGCAGAAGATTATGACCGCCAATTAACGCTAGTTGGTGGCGTCCCAATTAAGCAGAAACGATAATTTGAAGAAACAGGCAGATGAAGAAAGGAAAAAGAATTAAAATTTAAGACAATGGAGAGGAGAATCGAGAGACGGTACAAGGATAACTCCGATAAGTATAGGAATCTCCAGGAGTGTCCAGGAATGGCTCAATTGTTGTTTAAGGAATGATAATGGGTATTAAGGACGGTCCAATGTGTGATAAGGGGTCCCAATGGCTGATCAGGAAGGACCCAACGACTGTTCAGAAAGGACTGAACGGGAGTTCATGGCAGGCTTACAACTCATAGACCGTCAACCGCCGTACGCTCCCTACCAATAGGTGCCTTGGTCCACAAAGGTCCTAATGGATGTTCATGGAGAACTCAGTGGTTTTACAGAGAGGGTCCATACGACATGGGACGAAGATTCCCGCACATAGCCTGTCCAAAACCTTGTTTTTGTATAAGGAATGTCCAAGGGGACAGATCAGTGACTAATAATGTTTTTTTAAGGTCCAAGACTACATAGCGCGCTGAGCACATCACGTTCAAGGATGACGCAATGCGTGTTCCGGGAAGGCTCTATGGGTGTTCAGGAATAGATAGATGTGTGTTCAGATAGACTCAAATCTTTTTCAATGAGTGACCACGCCACATGAGAACGCTGACCTGAGTAAATGAATAAGAAATCGGAAGTAAAGAATGATTAATTGAAAAAGATAATTCATATCCTACTGCTAATTAAACTAATTTTTTTGATAAATTGTAAAACAATGCCTCCATGGACCACACACCATTGATATAGCTGCATTTCCTTATGCCTCTAACTTAGTTAGCATCTCTCCATGTCATTCATGAAATCCTAATTATTGCGTCCAAAGCGAAGGCGAATAAAGTGGGGGTAATTGGGATAATTCCAAGATTAAAAGCGACTCTGAGAATGCAGTTAAGGTCATTTTACACTAATGAATGTCTTAAACGTTTACGTCAGGACAAACCGTCACTTTTTTTAATGATGGTATTCATTTTAATTCTCTGGGTAATTCGAAGCTGGGCAGAATTGTAAATGAGAGCCTCCGTAATCTCTATAGTACGGAATTTATTTGCCCCCAAGCCACAGATGCGCCGAACGAGATTTCACGCGAGCAGGGAAACGGTTTAGTCATACGAGAGAGGGACGCTGTTATTTAAAGGGAAAATTAAAATGCATTTACGCCAATGTTCGGAGTTTGATAAACATACTGCCTGAATTTAAAGCTATGATTCAAGAGGGCGATTACGATATCATATGTATTAGCGAGACGTGGTTAGATACAGCTTCTAGAGATCTTATTGCGGAATATAATATAGAAGGGTACAAAATCCATCATAAGGACCGACTTAATGAAAAAGGCAATGGAGTTTTAGCTTACGTAAAAGAGGGGATAAATGCGATATCGATGGCCACAACGACCGTAAATATGAAGAGCGAGGTTCTGCTAATTGAGCTCGAGTGTGCTCAAAATAATAAAATTAACTTAGCCGTTACCTATCGCCCCCCATCTCTAATATAATCAGAGAACGTACTATTCTTTGAGTGCCTTTTATCCATGGTGAGAAAAGCAAAAACAATATTTTGTGGAGATTTAAATTACCCTAACGTTAACTTTACAAACTATACTTCGGATAAAGTTAGGGAGAGATTGGTAAATTTCATTCAGGATAATTTTCTTGTGCAAATAGTAGAGGAACCTACGCGTGATTAAAATATACTGGATTTAATTACTTCAACAGAGGAAACTTTGGTAGAAAACGTTTGCGTGGGTGACCATTTGGCGACGAGTGACCATAATGTAATTAGATTTGAAATTAATACGAGCGTTGAGGTAAAAGAGAGTTCACAACTAATCCCACGATTTGGGAGTTGTAATTTTTAATTAAAAGGATAGACTAGGGGAGATATTTTGATAATAAGACAGTACAAGGAATGTACTCGGAGCTACAGCAAAATGTGCTCACGGTGTAAAGTCAAATAGAGCACCGTGGGTTTGCCCTTTAATAATTAATTTAATTCTAGAGCGTAATAGAGACTATCAAAGTTTTAGAAAAAACGAAACGACAACAAATCGGGAAAAATACGTAAACTCTCGAAGGCTGGTAAAGCGGGCCATTAGAGAAGCTAAGCTGAAATCTGAAAAAGACCTTGCTATAAATTCGAAACACGAACCGAAACGGTTTTACAGTTACGTTAACAGTAGAAAGCCCATAAAGGGTTCAATGAACACTTCTCGAGCGTTTTTACTATTGACGACGTTACACAATTAGGCAAGGACATAAATTTTAAAAGACAAAATACCCTATCCAACATAAGTATAAATGAAATGGAGATTCTCTCATATATTTATAAAATGAAAAAGTCGAAGTCACCCGGGCCCGATGGGATGTACCCAACACATCTTAAAGACCGCTCTGCACGATTTTCAATCGATCAATAGAGGAAGGCCTAGTTCCAATAGAGTTCAAGCTTGCTAATGTTACGCCGATATTCAAAAATGGGATAAAACTGAGCCTACTAATTTCCGTCCCATCAGTCTAACTTCTGTAATGAGAAAACTCTTAGAATCGATAATTAGAGATAGGTTGGTGAGCCATTGTGAGGCTAATAATTTAATTGCAGACTCTCAGCATGGATTTAGATTGGAGCGCTTGTGCCTAACCAATTTGCTCGAATTCTTTCATAACATGATTTGCATCTACGATGAAACTAAAGCGGCGGATATAATTTATCTTGACCTTAATAAGGCCTTTGATACAGTTCCGCACGAAAGGCTATTGATGAAAATTAGAGCAATTGGAGTGAGGGGTAACATACTTAAATAAATTAGAAACTGGCTATCAAATCGTTCACAGCGAGTTGTTGTAAATCGTGCGTGTTCAGACTGGGCCTCAGTCACCAGCGGGGTACTACAGAGGTCAGTGCTGGGCCCATTATTAATTATTGTTTACATTAATTATTTGGATAATGGAGTGTTTAGTAGGATCTCTAAATTTGCAGATGACACAAAGCTAGGAAGCCATGTCCTTGCGAGACCCGATGTAGAGGAAATGCAAATGGACCTTAATCAAATTGTGGAATGGGCGGATAAATGGCAAATGCGCTTCAACATAGATAAATGCAAGGTCATGCATTTAGGATGTTATAACTTAAAAGTAGAATATCATATGCAAGGCCAAATCCTCGAATTCGTTAACTTAGAAAAAAACCTGGGAACTTTAATCTCGGAGGACCTTAAAGTATCAAAGCAATGCGCAGAAGCTTGTAAAAAAGCAAACCGAATGCTAGGATATATTGCTCAGAATTTTATTTTCAAATCAAAAGATATAATCGTGACACTATACAAATCGCTCGTGCGCCCACACCTCGAATACGCGGTCCAATTTTGGTGTCCCTCCCTAAATAAGGATATAGCGCAGTTAGAAAGAGTGCTACGAAACTAGTTCTTGAAATTAAAAACAAACCACACGAAGATAAACTCCACTCATTAAACCTACTATCACTTAAAAGGATTTACTAATATTGATTACAGACTATTGTTCGAGGGCCAGCATATGCCAAAATGGTTTAAAATTAGTGAACAAGCGATTTAACTCTACTATAGTTCAAAATTACTCCACGTTTAAAATCACGCAAACCATGTAGTTGAAAGAACGACCGTTAATATGTTCAAAAACCGACTTGATGAGTACTTCAATAGTGTAAATATAACGTAGTGAGGGCACAGATTAAAACGTCATATATAATAAGGAGTTGAGGATTAAAATGAAATGATGAATACAAAGATGCCAGCAACGCCTCCATGCATGGAGTGAATTTGAATTCCCCTTTTCTTTTTCTGTCTGTCCTATACCTATATTATTTTCATCACTAGCAGGCGAAGCCTGCGGGAGTAAAGGATACTGTCCTATCAAACCCGTCCTCCTCTCTGGTTCGAAAAAGCGTGTTCTTGTATTTGAGGGGTAGCTGAACCGTCATGTCAAGGGTACACATGTACATAAATGTGTACCGTAGAGTTTAATAGTTAAAAAAAATAAATATAACAAAAAAAACAGCATGATACACAAACGTTAGAATGTGTAAGCGGACTGGCCTTGAGCGGATCTTAGGGTCTTTGCTGGTTCTTGTTTCTGTAGTTCCTATCAGAACCTTAATTTTCTTTCTTTCAAAAGATTACATACCGTTTCTTTGATGCAGCATATCTTAAAAGATCAACTTTGAGTTCTTCATTTGCTAAAGGCTTATAAAACGAATACATTAGGGCTTTCGTAGTGTATTCGCCAAAAGACTCGTTTGTGTGTAGTTAGCTTGAATTTTTCTACCAAATGATCCCGGCTTCCATTAGGTGTTCTTACATGAAACATGTAGCGGTTGTAAACCTTTTCATACATACAGGGGTTGGACAAAATAATGGAAACATTAATTAAATTACTGATTTGAGTCCCTTTTCCCTTGGCAGTATAAATAGATTCAATACGCCGACCAATCGATTCATAAAGCTTTGGGCTGTATCTATACGAATTCTAACTGTTTTCGAGTGAAACCTGCTCTAGCTCCTTCGTAGACGCTTTTTAGAGGGAATATATCCCCTAGTTTTTACTACAATTTACCAAATAATCTCTATTATGGCAAGATCTGTGAATTATGGAGACCAATGTGTGTCCAACGTCATTTTCAGGCATTTTAAATAAGTTTTTAAAACTTTTGGGGTGTGAATGGGTGCATTAGTTAATGTTTCCATCATTTTGTCCAACCCCTGTATAGTCGTCAAAGATTTTCAACGATGAAATGTTGTGATCAATAATCTTCAACCAAGGGTTAAGGGAAGGAAGAATAACCGGAAAAGGTCACTGACCTGAACCTTATATCAAGAATGATATGTAGGCAATAATTGAGAAGACTAGGTAAGTCACTAGAAAAACAACATGACTAGATTTTATATATTTTTACGCCAAACCTGATGAGATGACTTAAGCTGATCATTAATACTAATATCTTTTCTTAAGTGCAATGAGTTAAACGAAATTAATCCTATAAAAATTATTTCTTATAAATACCATTTAACCTTAAAATAAGGAGTATCTATAATTAATTTCTTTCTCTCTCTCCACTGCAGTTAAACATAAACCACATTCTTGGTCTGTATGTTTGCTAAAGGACAATAAATACTATACAATGCACACCTTAGCGCTACTAGGTTGGGTAAACGGTAAATAGCCGCGGTGACCTCGCGTTAGCTTAACTTACCTTAACCACCTCGCTGCAGTCAACAGGCAACAAGAAAATAGCTAACAACCTAATCTAAGCTACTCTATTTAAAAAAGGAACCGTTATGACAACTGAGACCAGTTCGTTATGGAGAGTTAGGCAATAAAGTGTAGTTGTCTGTGGTCCGGTTTACCCATCCGCTACCAAAATTATTCTCGAGGTTTTTAACCTTCTTTAGAAGGATTTTGTCGAGGCGATCAACTTGCTTCACCTTGAAATAAGGAGCGGTTTCGAGATCAATTGATTGTTAGAGAAAGAACATTGTTCAATCAATGTTTGATGGTGCTCATGAAAAGAATATCTAAGCAAATAGAGTCAAACTAAAGAGGAAACAGTTTTATATCATACGTGGATGAAACTTTAGCTGCCACAAGTGTATAGTTGATAATTGAGGCAATATCATTCTGTATGTTCAATAATAATATACAATAATCAGTTTCTATGATGTAATTGAGTATATAAATGTTGATAACGAACACTGAGTGAGCGTATGATCCAAACTCTGGGTAACTACTGCATGTACCAATAAAACCCAAATCACCCAAATAGAGATCGCATCCAGAGACTAACACAACCCGATGTGGCTTAATCAATTGTGTATGGATGAATTATGAAAATAATATCAGAAAGAAGAAAGTCAAAGATCTTTGCACGCCGTATGTTAGTGTAGCTAAAGTTTAAAAAATGACCTCCGACAATGACCTCCGCGAACACCATTCCTAATAATGACCCCCCAAAATTTCAATCCTAGTTGATGACCGCCCCAAAATATGAATCATAGTTGATGACCCAAAGAAGATCATTGTATATGTAAAAAGTTAATCAGGAAAATATATTTTATTAAAGAACAAAAAGAATACACAAACAAATTAAGCAAACACAATTCAACTATTTAATCCAAGGGGTAAAAGAGAGAAATATGATGGTAGATATTTTCAAAAAAGCTCATCCCTAGATAATGATCCTTAACATAGGCTGAGGTTGATTGTCTAGGATTGATCCCAAAATATACAACAACGGTGGATGTTATATTAAATGGTAAGTTAGTTCAATAACAAAATTTCATATTTACAATCTCAGTCCCTTATATCTACCAACTTGGAGGCACATAAAAACAAAAGATCTAACGCATAATGGATAACAAATGAATAGTGAAAATGAGACAAGTACATGATAAGAAATGTAAGGTGTATGAGATCAAATTAAAGCTAGCATGATGAGCTGCTTGAGAACCTGGCCATCTATAAGGGTTTTATCTACCCCTAAACCCTTCGATCTTCGCCCCTGGTCGCTCTTCCCCCGAGAGCCATAGAACAGGCACAGTATTGGACACGGGGTGATAGAGTCACTGTTAAAACCATTAGGCTTCAGTGCTTGTCACGTCCAACCATCTTTAGGTCTTGGACCCTTTCTTATTTTTTCTCAAGGAACTCAAGGATTAGTTTGGCTCTTCCTGCCATATAACCGATAGGCGTATGATAAAATGAATACTAATAATTTGAAATAATGAAGAAAATAGTATACCAACGAGGGCATGTTGGCTCAGTGGAGAAAGACAGAAAATATAAGGTTAATGAAAGAAAATGTGGTATAGAGTGAAAATTAACAAAGAATACAATGACAGACATCGTCCCCATAAATATTGGGATCCGTGAAGGCGCATTATGTGCCTCTCGTGAAAAGCCATATTATCATCACCACCGCCAAAACCTTTTTCCCTGTCAACATTAAAACTATGCCTTTAGCATGAAGGTAAGCATGGGTAAATGCCATAGAATCGAGAAATGAGTGCCAATCGGCCCAACACTTACCCTACACTGTAAGACTGTAACAGAATCCCGCCCAGTTATGGCATTTATATCTTCGGTCATCTCTCACACCAACTAAACTTCTCGCCATGTCAAGAATTTAGCCCCCAACTCAAGTTATAGTTCTTTCAATATTCCCTCCTACACTCCACTACATCTGTAATTACACTTCCATACACGTTTCTATCCTTTATTTTTGACACTTTTCTTTCTTTGCACACTTATTCATGAGAAATTCATCTTTACACGACGTCAGCTCACCTTTCCTCTATCATCACAAACACTACCATGCACCCCAATTACCAAACACTTCAAAACCATATAAACTAGCATATATCCCACTTTGTTTCTGAATTAGACTGGCCTACAACCAAAATGCTTCCAAGCCCAAAGAGGCAACTTCTAGCTAATATTTGGTTGCTGATAATGAATATCATGGTTAAAATTGTTTGATAGCTCTACTTTTAACAACAGGTTCCAACAGACTTGCCGAAGTGTATATCTTACCACATTTACAGTCTCACTGCCCTTCAGTATTGTTCCAGCAGTCATAGAAGGTGGTTATGCTGTGGAAGTTTACATTTTGAGGTGAAATGTAGGTGATTTTCCTAGTCAAACACTTTTTAAACTTAAAATAAGTATTCGTTGAGCAAGCTTTTAAGGCATTTTATATGATATAAATACTTCTGCTAAGCTGTCATGCTCTGTATTATAATAATAAATTTCTGAATAAATTTTCTGTTTCTCTTCTAATTGTTCGGTATTTTCTTGTTTCAGATGCCTAGTACTTGTGTGAATAAGGCAGACAACTTCTGTTACATTTGCAGTGGGGTGACCTTTGAATCACAGAAGCGTCGTATAACTGGTATGGTTATAAAAGCATATTTGGATGCAAGATTGGTTACCTTAATAAGAACTGGGCTCCTCACATATGCTACAACACTTTTGCTACTAACCTTCGCCAATGGTTGAACGGGAAGAAAAAATGGATTGCCTTTTGATGTGCCAATGACAGGGCGGGAGCCAACAGACCATACCAACAATTGTTATTTTTGCATGGTACCGCCAGTACGAAAGGCCTTGTCAAAGAAGAAAAAGATGTCCATTAAATATCCAAACATTCCATCAGCTATTAGCCATCTTCCACAAGGAGAAGGTCTACCTGTTCCTGATGCACCAATTTCGGTATCTTTCGAGTCAGATGAGAAAAGTGGTGAGGAGGAAAGAGAGAAGGATGTCAGCGCTGGATTACAGAGTGACCCAAATTTTCATCAGGCACACTCCTCTAGGTCACATCTCATAACACAAGGGAAACTCCATGATGTTGACAGGGATCTGAAACTGCCCAATAATAAGGCAGAGCTGCTAGGCTCTCGTCTTCAACAGTGGAATCTCCTGGCAGCTGATGTTAAGATTTCAAAACTTCGTGACTGTCAGCAGCAGTTCAACGATTCCTTTGTAATGGAAAGTGATATAGTGGCCTGCAAAAATATTAATAATCTGATATAATACGAACCTGTACATTGGAGGCTCTTCATTACTTTATCAAAAATGACTGAATGATATCTTGTTGCACAACGGCAATAGTGAACCATCAGATCTTGTGAGCTATGCACCACATATGAAAGAAACTTATAAGAATATAAATCTTATGATGCAATGCATATAATATGATAAACATCAATGGTGACTTACAGGTTGTTGCTCTTGTGATGGGCTTGCAGAGCGGATACACCAAAGTACTGCTGCTTTCTGTCTGAATAGAACAGCCGTGCAAGAGGTTTCTACTATAGCAGGAGAGACTGGCCACTTAGTCAATCATTGGAGCCTGGGATGAAAAATGTTCAACATCAAACTCTCACTGAACAAACAGAATGTGGCTACCACCAGTACACATAAAACTGGAGCTCATGTGAAAAAATGTAAAAGTTATGAACAAATCTAGTCGATGTATATAAAAAAGATAGGCATTTTTGATGAGAAATCAATTATCATTTTTCTTACCTCATTATCATTATAAAACCAGCCAATGGCTTTGTCATTTCCCCCCCTCCCCTACGAGGGTAGCTTGCGCTTCCCTACTAAGATTAAAATTTAAAATCTAAAAAAAAGCAGCCATGGTTAAATATTTATAAATTTTCTGAACTTCACCAATTATAATAAATTTAAAAAGGAACTCTAAACTAAATTTCCCCCCTTTAAAAATTTACGTTGCTAAAATATAGTTATAAAGAAGATATACAAAAATAAATTTGGGGAACTTCACCATTTGTAATTCTTAAGGTTTTAAAAAAAATCACAAAGTTTCGATACTTACGGCCGTATGCTGAGAAAAACGTGAAATGCACTATTATCAGATTTAGTGTAGCTTCACACTTATTTATAAATTTATTATATGCAAAAGGCTAAAATGTAAAATATATAAAAAAAAGTTTTTTGATTAAATGTGCATTTCATATTTGTTTTATCATACGGCCGTTATATTTATTTCTGAAGAAATAACTTTGATAAAAAAAAACATGTCCTAACCAAATTAAGATGAAATTATAATTCAAATACTCAAAAATACCCTTCTTAAATTATAGTTAGTGAAGTGATGATAATAAATTTTTAATAGAAGCAGTTTATTTCATTCATGTAGGAGAATATAAACATAATATATATATATATATATATATATATATATATATATATATATATATATATATATATATATATTTAACTTACTAGATTATATTACAGAATATTATTTCATTTTAATTATCATTTGTTTAAAGATCAAAAAGTCGAGTATTGATTGATATTACCTTAGAGAATTCACAGTTCAGAAGGTCTAAAGAATGAGAGAGAATAGCTGGTTGGAATATGGAAAAATAATGCTAGTAATGATCAGTCCCTTAGAGA
This sequence comes from Ceratothoa steindachneri, assembly GCA_963969495.1. Taxonomy (NCBI): domain Eukaryota; kingdom Metazoa; phylum Arthropoda; class Malacostraca; order Isopoda; family Cymothoidae; genus Ceratothoa; species Ceratothoa steindachneri. Next base: position 87,790,139 of record OZ018323.1, on the reverse strand, counting down.
GCATGTGCATAGAAACATTTTCATATTTCTTTAGCACTTTTATTACCATTATCGTGAGTTTGTTTGATGAAAGAAGAGTGATTTTTCTTATTCTCTCTTGAATATGAAATGCCGTCACCAAATATTCGAGCTGTGACATTTATTCGGATCAATTTAATAAGTTGTCCACAATCACTTTTACAGAGTCACATCGACACAAAGAAATTGGTCGAGGGTAAAACATACTACTCTTTCTGATTTGAAGACGTGGTTTAATAGTTTTATGGAGTACTAAAATATCGAAAATTCTCTTTAACGCATAAGGAAGAAAGTGCTTGGAATCATCCTTTATGTGATTATTTTCATTTATATTTGGCTCTATTTTGCAAGCTTTGATTTGCTATAAATGGAGTGCTGGAGTGCTGGTAGAGGATTGGAGTTTAAAGTAGATGAAGAATGGCGAGGGTTACTATCTATGTCGGTGAATGCTCATGATTAGGTGTTGTTGCCTTAAGTTAGAGTAATTTGTAAATTATGATTAAACACTAAGAGTGTTTGTGTGAGATGAGGAACAAGAAAATTGTGGAGTGATTATGGATGTGTGTATAGTTTTCTAATGAGAGCGGGGAAGATCGAGAAGGGAAAATGTTTGGAAGATATATAGCCTCAAATCCTCTTGCAGGCATTGGGACCGGGTCGTCAAACAATCCTCGAGATGTTAGCCACAGTATGGAACCCTTGCTACGTCTGACATCTCCTTGCGGGGACGTAAACTATTATATATGGGAAATAAATAGGGGGGTGGGGTGGAGGTAGAGGAAAGAGAACAGGGTGGGACGAATGCAAGCATGTTAAAATCATCATCATAACCACAGCCATAAGGGAGTGGTAAACCAGCCATCTACCCTCCAGGCACCAACCTGAGATCAATGGACGAAACTGGTTGGCGACTAGCTTTCAAAGTTATCCGTTTTCTCACAAAATAGGCGCGACGACACTTGTATAGAGTGAAAAAGGTAAACTTTAAATGTCTAGAGAGAAAGCCTTGGGAGTCTCACTCTTTTTAGGTTTTCCAAGATGACTAGGACTTGTAGGGCGTGCCACTCCTCCCTATATCAATTAAAAAATTTTACACGGCGCACCACTTTGCGTGTTGTGTGAGTGTATGGGTGTGATATTAGAGTCCTTTTATATGCACCAAATAACTGGTTAGTTTTAAATATGTAGGAGTAGGGTACAAGTTAAGGTAGGTTCGCGCTCGAGGCAGAATGTCGTAACTGCTTTGAAGTGTGCGAAAGACTATGGGCGAGGAATGTGAGTGGACTTTAAAGGCTTGAAGGGGTAATGCGCAAGAAGGTTGTCTTGAGTATGACGGTTTAGCGATCCTGGAGCACATAGAGCTGAATTGCTATGATGATCTTATTGGGCGGAAATGGCGTAGCTGGATTAATCCTTATTAGGGGGCGAGGGAGGTGCTTTCTGAGGCATTGATGCCCTCTGCCCCACCAACGAAACACAACTCCGTGGAGGTTGATGAGTATTACCTTCATTTGGTAGTGTATGTAATTTGTGTAGGTGTTTTGACAGATACATAGGCGAGTCGGATTCATTATTTTGTCTGCTGTAGTGTATTTATGTGTGTGGAGGAAATATTAAGTGCCAAAGCCACGAGTAATTGAGTATGAATTGGATCTTTTGAGGGTGAGTACTGAATTTCTTGTAGCACACAAATGATGTTCCTGCCAGTTTCGTGACGCCACCCACCGTGAGAGTGGGCTCCGCAAGAGAATGTAAAGAGTAGGATGAGCAATCATGCTACAACTGACATCGGGAAGATTACGTGTTGCCCAGATCCTATCGCCCTCAGGTTCATTTGCGTCTATATACCTTCCGGATATTCTCACTTCCTCTTTCTTTACAACTTTCTTTACAGATCTTTCCTTACAAAGTTTCTGCGGGGAAATACGTTCGTTGATTTTCGCATCTTAGTTTGTCTAATAATTTAACGGGAGTGGGGTGTTTGGTAATGCAATATTGGGGTTGAAGTTTGGGGTTGTTGGTGAAAGAAGCAAAAAACGTGACAAGTAACTTGGAAGAAGATATCGTCATATGTTTATCTGTAGTCATTATTTTAGAGTTGGGTGATGTACCATTGTATAACATGAGCTTTGTATCCGTAATTTGGGTGTTGGGCGAATCTTGTGTTATCTTCCGCATTGGAGTAGGTTGTAAATGTTTTGGCTGCACTGTAAGATGTAATGGAGTACAAAAAAATAAAAGAGTGTGGATGGAATACATATCCCTTTGGGGGGGGGTCCTGTTTTCATATATTTTTTGTGTATGGTGGCCTGTATGATTTCAATCCATTTTGTGTAATGTCTATTGTGGTTTTGATGTCGATTGGCTGGTGTCGCTGTGCTCTTCTGAACTTATTAACGCCTTCCTCTATCAGTTGGAGTTTCGCGCTTGTTGAGTGCATTAGCAGAATCCTTTTTGTGCGGATATAATGATATATTCACTAGTAAACGGTGCACGGTCATAGAATAGGTTCGGAGTGAGTAGTTGGGAAAAATCTAATATACCCTACGACAACACTGCCAATTTATTTTTAACGAGCTACCGACCTCACGAATAAAACTACCCAAAAATGTCTGCACTCATTCCCCTTAAACCGCAAAATACCTACACAAATTACTACATGAATGGTATCACACCAGGCAAAAATCCTAACCGGGCCTTTGGGCGTCGATGTCTTGGCTTAATGCCGACAAACTTCGTCTAAGCAAACCACGCAAACTTTGCCCTAGTCTTGATTGCCACCAAAGAATATACTTTCCATTTTAAAACTAAATTATTATTGATTTGAAATTTTATGTGCAAATTTCTAGTTTCACTACCTAAAGAGGTGCAATAAATGATTGATTATAATTTAACTATAGAGGATAGACTCAAACAAATACAGTATATGTACAACCAATGAGCATCACGGAAAGCACACGTGCACAAAATGAGGAGTTGCACACCACTTATAAACCCCTATAGGTTCAATTTATATGGTCAAATGAAGGAATGTTTTTTTAGCCAAATATAATCAGTATAGCAAAATAATAATAAGGGTATAAATTAAACAAGACATACGGACCAGAAAAGAACCTAAGGTCCATTTGAGAACCAAAATGGGTGGAAGAAATGCAAAAGCACTGTATCAATTATACAACAATTTTTTTTTAAGAATTTATATAAAACTATTTTATAGACTGACGTATTTAACGTACTTATAAAAAAGAAAAATTTGAATCTAGAATAAAACACAACTGGACAAAAGAAGAAATTCTATTTAAGTGATATGAAGTTGAGTTGGGCTCGATATGAGTGGTTTGGTTAGCAAGAATGATTTGTCATAGAGTTTTTGGTAGCTCTTCTGGGTAGCCAGACATATTTCTGGTTCGGTTTGGTGGCTACCGATTCGGTTCTTTATGAAGTGCGTTTTCCGTGATGTACTGACTCCAGAGGGTAGAGTTCTCTTCTTTCTTGATTGCAGGCTAGGTACAGTTGATCAGTAATTCTTTAAGGGTAAAGAAATCTTCGGCGATGAATTCAGTATTCTTTATTCAGCGGGAACTTGGAAAGTCTTCAGATGTTGCTATCTCCATCTTAGGCAACTCGCAATTTTCTTTCTTTAAATCGGGGGTGCACATCCTGTGACAAACATGATTTAGAAATAAGATTAATTTTCTACATTCAACATGAATTTTAAATGACATTAATTTGTACATTCTATTTCCATCAATGTTTCCTTAATGTTTTTACATTATTATAGAATCTTACAATTGTTATCTAATTATATACAATTATTTTAATATGGTTGCTTTTATTATAATTTTCATCATTAAATTTGATCAAAATTACAAAGTTTAATCAATAGGAACACAGCTTTTCGTACTCTATTCTTATCGCATATCCGTTCTTTTCCTTGAATATACCAATTTTACCTGTAATAAAACAATGTTATTATAACTTGTTCTTTCATATCATTGGAAATGATTACTGGGTTAAGTTTTGACATCTGAATAATTGAAATGGTGACATCTGGGAAATATCTCTTAAATAGTTGCCAAAAAGCGCAACATTTCTCATTTAGTGATCAAGGCACAATTTCCCAATATCAAAACATCCATTCATTTGATTTAACTTAAATATATAGAGGCCATTGCATTGTAATTATTACCCACACTAGGATACACATATTTCTATATTATTTAACTTAAATATCTTGTCCCTGTCTTACGCTTCTCTTAAAAATGGTACTCAGGTTCCTCGAGTTAACTGAAAAAATAGATTAGTTATGAATAATAATAAAATGCTTACAAAATGATATTACTTACAAAAATATGACTGAGACTGTTTATTATTGTACTTTATTGGACATATCGATTGTAATTTTAACGATCTTTGTATAAAATTTACAAATTGCTTTTAGGGCAGAAACGTTGAACTTCAAGGATTGGTGAAGGCAGCAAAATTTCATTTAAAAAATCAAGGCTGAAGAGATCTCACTTTTGATAAAGGAGGAAAAGGTTGAAGAAGGGAGGTTCAAAACGCCAAGTTTTGCCTCATCAACCCTACGGAGGCAATTCGCCACAGAATTCTTTATCGGCATCGAGACGACTTAATGTCGTGCTAACCCCTCCCTCTCCCTCTAAGGAGTCGCGAAGCTAAAAGGAACTGATCTGCCACTCATCTAGTCTCGCTCCAACTATGTCGGTCCACTTTGATAGACATAATTGGGGACGTAAAGGAAAGCAGGTTTGAGGATTAGCCCACTGTGGAACTCTACGGAAGAGACCGCCCGGTTACGAGGCGATGCTGAAAGCTTTGGGAAAGAGTTCGCTCTAGTCTCTAAGGGTAGCTTCCGGCCAAGACCACAGGGGGACATAAAACCGTCCCTGTGTAAGTTGGAAACAGCATCGATAACCAAACCCCAGATGGGGCGGCAGCCCGGGTGGTGGTAGTTGATTCTATCCCCCCCATCATCGAGTCCGCCACACTTCACCCATCTGAGGGGCCTCGCCCGGGTCCACCCACCATCATTAATCCCCCCCATTGGACAGTTCATGTTCACGTAAGCTTAGCGACGAGGTAGAAGCAATCACCAAATAACCCTAAAAAGAAGACTACGAGGAAAAGGTGCATCTTATTGAGCAATAATAAGTAACCCAAAACGAGAACAGTGCGACAAACAAAAAGCAGTGCTGAAGGGGCCACTCTCGAGTAGAGATGGCCCAGGACCACACGACCAGGATTCCTCTGCGGGTTGTCGACGGGCAGCCCAAGCCTAGCAGAGAGTCCACATTCGAGGCCGTGTACGGCAAACTGGGCATTGCCATGGTAAGGCTCCTGGATATATCTTCGGGTTATATCGCGATATGTGAAAAGGAGAAAGATATTGAAGATATAACCAAGGAAAAGGAAATTGGAGTCCTACGGGCCATTGGACTGCTGCCAGCAGTGCCACCCCAGATCCTGGCCCACAGAAGCGTAGTATGCCGTCGGATCGACCCATGGATTGGGCAGAATACCGCGGAGGAGATCAGAGAAGAAATTGAGCTTCGGCAAGCATGGGCAAAGATAGCCGAAGTTATCAAGTTTAAAAATAGGAGGGACGGTGGCAATTACACTCATGTGTTCAAGGTGGTCTTCTCGGAGAGTAACATGACACAAAAGGCAAAGGAACAGGGACTTCTAATGTTCAATGGCAAAATTAGCGGGGAGCAGATGGAAAAAGGAGAGTTTACTCCGGTCCAGTACTGCTTCAAGTGCTACAGGATGGAGTCCCACGCCACCAAGGACTGCAAGGAACCACAAGAGACGTGCTCCAAATGCAGCCAGAAGGGCCACAATTGGCGCAATTGCGTCATTAACACGGAGAAGTGCGTGAGTTGCGGGCAGGGCCATAGGACTATGGCCATGTCATGCCCCGCTAAAAAGGACATCATGAGGAAGAAGCAGGAAGCCAAAAAGAACGAGGAAACGCGTAGGGCGAATACGTCCTACGTTCAGGTAGATAAGGCAGCCATCTCAGAGGTGGACGCCAAAAAGACGTACCTCAAAATTGAGAACGAGGGCTCCACTAAAATCATGACGTGCATACTTCATGCGCACGTCATGAACCTGGCTCGACCGGGCACATTTGCGACTGTTCTGAACCAGATGCTGGCAAAGAACGGGATGGAACAAATGTGGTTCCCGGATAACCCCCCTTCTTGGAATGTACTGCATCTGCAGATGACTCAAAAAGTACAGCAGACAGCGGAGCAAGTCAATGCCAACAAACAATCAAACAAAAAAGCAAGTAAGGAACCAATCGAGGCGACAACTCCTCGCCCACCCAAATCAAAACAAACACGGCGATACATGAAAATTCGGGAACAAGCAGTTCATCTGAATCATCAGATTCCTCTGACACTGAATCAACTAAACCCCAGGAAAAGAAGGGACAAAAGAAGAGAGTGAAGAGATTGCGGGCGAATTATATTAATCTGAAAATATACGCTTGCGATCAATTTCCCTTCCCAGAGAAAATGGAAACCAGGAGTATATTCCAGGGTATAAAAGCCAAGATTTACAAATGGGAGTACGACTCCAAAGCGGATCCTGGAACAGTGGAAGAGGCCCTGCTCGCACAGAATGTGACTTTGCATCACAATACATGCGAGCAAATCTCGAACGCTGAGTTCAGGAAAAAGATGAATGGGAGGAAAAAGAACGTCACCCAGAAATACTAAGTGACAGAAGATGGAGAGAGTAAGCAACAGAATGAGGATTTTGACACTCAACGTGAATGAATGGGAGGAGAAGGCCACGGCATATGGTAACATATTCCGAGTGCTTGACCCCGACATCATTCTCATTACGGAGCACGGTATCAACACTACAGCTGGTCGCATTAAAATACCTGGCTACAGAGTAGTCATGAAGAACCATTCCCAGGAAAGGTTCGATGGTGCTGCAATAGCTGCCAAGAGGAACATCTCCTTTAAACAACTATCAGAACTCGATGAGTCCTTTGTGGCAATCGAAGTACACACCCTGGTAGGAGACCTCGTGATAGCTGCAGCATATCAACCTCCTCGACGAGCATATCTCCCGTTAAGCAACTTCTACACACTGTTCGGGTACCGCAGAATGGCATTCTTAGGGGGAGATCTCAATGCCAGATGCCGTGCGGTGGGCTATGGTAGCACCAACGACAAAGGCGGAAACTTGAAACTGATTATGGGAAGAAAAAACATTCAAAGGATTGGGCCGGATTTTCCGACCTATATCACTTTCAGATCAGCAACCAAGCCTGACATAATCTTAACAAGTGAAGGCTTCCCTTCCAACTACTATAGTGAGCCAGGCCCAACAGTCCCTAGTGATCACATAGCGATTCTCACAACAGTATCTCTCGCACTGATCCAGCTCCCAGCCCCTCTCCAGAAAAACTACGCCCTGGCCAACTGGGATCGTTACAAGCAACGAATCAGTGACTATGCGCCAGCTGACCTCAGCACGGCGTCGTTAGAGGAGATAGACAGGGAGTTGGAAAGGATTACAACGTCCATACTAAATGCGGACCGCGAGAGCATACCCATAACAGGGTATAAAACACTTCCTCAGCCCAGATGGACAGAGGAGATGAGAGATATCGCTTGCGTTCACAGGGAAGTGTACGAAGAAGTAAGACGGGAGGGTCCCAACTGAGAAAGGAGCTTGCTGTTTCGACGCCTAAGCTCAAAGCTTAGAGAGGCCATCAACCTCCAACAGGAGGAAATTTGGAACAGCCTGATAGCCAAAGTCGACAGCGAACTCAGCCCGGCTAAGTTCTGGCGCCAAGTCAAGAACTTAAAGGGACTTACGCCAAGACCTAAGACTCGGATAAAGGAGAACCAAATCTACATAGAGAACCCGGTGGTTCTCGAGGACATGCTCAGGAACTTCTGGAAAAACGTTTTCAGGATTACCCTTGAGGAAAACGATAAGTTCGACCAGGAATTCGAAGGCGAACTGATTGAAGAACTAAATCAGGAAATGCATCGCACGCACCGACTACATCAAGTCAACGAAGTCAGGGAGATGGCGGGCCACGGACGTCCCATAACATCAGAGGACGTCATGGCCACTGTAAAAGCCCTTCCACAAAAGGCACCAGGCTGGACGGGTATCACCAGAAATAACTTGGTTAACGCCCCACAGCAGATCATTCAGGCAATCGTTAACATCTACAACGCTTCCCTGAACACAGGCTACTTCCCGGAAGGTTTCAAGATTGCTAAGGTGATCTTCATACCTAAGGGAGGTAAACCCCCTGATCAACTGGTAAATTACAGGCCAATCGCCCTGCTGGAGTTCGTTGCAAAAGTCTACGAGAGACTCCTAGCTAACAGGCTTCAAGAACAACTCGCCGAGCTGGGAGCCCACAACCATCAGCAGCACGTGTTCCACAAGGGACGAGGAACGGAAACAGCCCTCGCACTCCTTGCGGAGAAACTCGCCTGCAGCAAAGCTGAGAGGAGGTACGTAGACGTGGTGCTGCTTAATGTAAAGAAGGCCTTCGATAAGGTTTGGCTGAGAGGATTGCAGTACAGGATCCTCAACCTCCAGCTTAGCCCAATCCTGGAAAGGATCCTTTGCAACTATGTCTCCGATAGGAAAGCCCGAATTGCAATCGAGGGCTGCAAAGGACCGTAATTCGAACTCGAGGTGGGAGTTCCACAAGGCAGCTGTCTCAGCCCTCTGCTGTATCTCGTGTACACGATCGACCTGCCTGCTCCAGTGAGGTACGATTCGATGTATCTGCCATACGCAGATGACATCACCCAAATTGTCCATTCAGGAACTCTGGAAGTTAGGCGAGGGCAACAGCTGTTGAAATTGAGAATATCAATAGATATTAGAAAAAGTGGAAAATTAAAACCAACTGCCAGAAGTTCACTATCATGTCAATGAACCACCGGAAAGTAGACGACGTCGTCGTCAACAACGAGATCTATCCGTACTCCAACGAGGGTAAAGTCCTGGGCTTACAACTCTTCAAAACGGGATACAAGACGCACATAAATACCAGAGTCTCCCTAGCCAAAAGAGAGCTGAGGAAACTTTACCGTTTCCGAGGCCTCAGCATGCCTAACATCAAAAAGCTGTACATGGCCTTGGTACGCTCAGTCCTAGTGTACCCGGCCGTGATCACGTAGATGGCAAGCTGTACCTCTCTGAGAATGATGCAGAGAGTACAGAATAAAGCCACGCTGCTAATTACTGGCACGCGAAGGATCGACCGTACTCGGCAATCGATTCTGCACCAAAGAATCGGTCTAAAGCCGATCAATACGGAGATCCAAAGGCTAGGGAGAAAGACTTGGGACAAGATTGACCAAGCAATACTCCCAAACATTAACCTTAATATAAACATACGTGCGAACCATAAACGCGCTATAGGCAGAACTGCTCTGTTCCCTAGTAGTAGAGCCTGCGCATGAGAAGTGGTACTACCCATGTTTACGTAGTAATAGTCCACTACTCTGATACACTAAGACTTCTAGAACTCAACAATTAATTCAAATTCCACTATTAATTCAACTTATCCAACAAGTTCAGCGATTAGAAACAACGAATGAATAAGAGGTGAAGTACCCACACTATAGCCCCCCCCCCAAATTAACATAGTATAAAGTTAAAAATTAAACCTACTTTAAATACAAAAGAGGCGAAGTGCCCAACCAAATAATCATAAAATAATTAACAACTCAGAATAAAAAGAGGCGAAGTGCCCAACTTCCAATTCCCACTAGTAAGTATAATCATTTAAATTATAAATAAACAATAAATGATAAATAAATAAATAATAATAAATAATTAATAAACGATAAAAAGAGGCGAAGTGCCCAAAGAAAATAGACTAACTAATACTAAAAAAATTGAGATTCAGCATGAGAGAACCTTGAAAGGCTTGAATGCTTCGAAGATAACCAAATACAAATATATATATATATTATTACGGAGGAAACTGGCTGTCAAGAACAGTCAGCTACTTTATTGACGGAGGAATTTTAATATTAGAAATACATAAGAAGAATGCTAGTGATGCCCTAACACCAGGGCAAACTAGGAAACATATTCACACCTTTATATACTTACCACACAATTTCATCACTTTAACCTAAATTGTAAATTTTCAAGGATTTGTTGTTTTGTCGACCAGGCTTGTACTAAGCAAACAGCTGAAAAGTATACCGGAGGTAAAGCTTAGGGGGCCTCCTTATTCTCTGAAGGAGGTAGAAGAAAAGTGACGCATGGGGTTAATCCCCCATGAGAACAAGCGCGTCACCCTTTGCACCCTCCGGGATGGCCCGAAGCCAAAAAGACAGAAAGTTATGGAGACCATTTTCTGAATCCTTAACATAGCCCTCATTCGCCTCATAGACACCCCCATAGGATATGCCACAATATGCAATACCATGGGGGATGTGGAACGGCTCATGTCCTAAAAGGACAAGAAAGCACTACATAGGATCGGTTTGAGTCCTCTGTGAAACATGAAATCCTGGTCAAAAGAACGATCATTCGCAAGCGGCTCGACCCGTTCTTCACTGAAAATTTATGTGAAGAAATCAAAGCCGAGCTCATCAGACAACAGAAGTAGGCTGACATAAGCAAATATGAGAAGCTTGGAAAGGTCTAGAACATCATCGTGATTACATTCACGAACATCGAAATGGCCAGAGAGCAAGAAACGAAGGCATCCTGGGGTTCTATCTGAGGGTGGCCTCGGAGCAGGTTGAGGCAGAAGAGTTCATACCACTTGAATGCTTCTTCAAGTGCTTTTCGGTGGAAACCCATCCAATGAAGGACTGTCAGGCAGCTGAAAAAGCTTGTTCTAACTCCGCCAAAATCGATCACGGGTGGAAGGACTGCAAAACAATAAAGGCGAAGTACATCAACTGCTGGGGAAACCACAGGGCCCTAGCCATTAGGTGCCCTGTGCGAAAGAACGCAATTCGGCTAAAAAGAGAGAAAGCGAAAATGGAAAAGAAGGCAAGGAAAAGGAATTACGTGGAAGCAGCGGGAGCTAACTCAATCCAAACAGACCTGACGGAACTGGCCAGTACACCGAAATTAATATTGCCAAGCGAGAACAAGGAAATAATGACAATTGTTGTCTTTGCCCACTTGTTAAATCTTGCAAAACCGGGTATATTTGCAGAGGAAATTAATCGCCTTCTGTAGATGAACGGCATAAAGAAAAAGCCTAGTGTCCCCCTCCAACCCCTCTTCCGAAGAAATTATGAACACCAAATTTATAGAAGACCAGACAGAGAAGGTAAAGGAATAACCGCTGACAAAGAAACATTTACCGAGGAATAAGACTCCAAAATTGAGGGATCTAACAAAGCCTGAAGAAAAAGAAAAAGAAAAAGAAGTAAAAAAAGAAGCAAACAGTAATCCAGGAGAAGGAATCCAGGAAACGGAGGACGACGAGAAAGAACAAGGCATATTAAAAGGAGAAAAAGGTGCACCGGTCTCTCTGACGAAAGAAGTACTGGGTAAAAGCTACCTCTTCGACGGGGAGGACGTCACACTTAAGGTCTTCCGTTCATCCTTATGCAAGCCCCAGAAAGAAGACCCGGAGCAGTTACTATGAGGTATCCAGCAGGGCAAGTACAGCGAACCTTCGAGGGACCGGACTCCGCTACAGAAATCAAGAGTCGTCTACATCCCGCCAGCGAGGATACACGTAGTCACTATGCAGAGGTATCAGGTAATTAAAAGTGGTTAAAAGCTTCGGAGATTCCAAAGTAAAGGCAAAAAAGGTGCAACAATAAAAGTAGTGAAATTATTATAAAGCAAATTAGCAAAAGTGACTAAACTCAAAAGAAAGTGAATAAATACATAAATAATTAAAAAAATACAAATAGAAATAAAAGTGATTAAACTGAATATATTCAAAATAAAGTAACAAAGGTGAATAAGTACATATTAGAAGTGAATAAACATAAATAATTAAATAACTATAAATAGCAATATTAGTGATTAAAGTGTTAAAATACAAAGGTGAATAAATGCAAATGAAATAAATATAAATAAAATACAAAAGTGAATAAGTATAAGGTAGATAATAGAAAGATAAGTGATTAAAGTCACAAAATTAACTCAGCGTTAAATATTAACTAATAAATCCATCATAAACATTAGAATAATATAGTGCCAAAATCCAAGCAACTAAGTTAAAAATAATATATATAAAATGAATCTATATATATATATATATATATATATATATATGTAAAGTGGTGAAATAATAAATCTAATATATTAATAATTAATTAATAGAAATAATTGCATACTTAAATATAAAATAATAGAATGATAACTATACCTGAATTATATTTATATTTAATTATTATAAAAGATTGATCTTAAAATGTATTGTTAGTATGTTCAAGTATTTTGTAAATTGAGTAAATATCCGATTTCCGTATTCTTCCGGAAGTTTTACTTCATAGTTCAACTTACAGCTTTCCCTTCTCCGCTTTATTTCATGTTATTTGCCCTATTATCTATTTGTTTTTACATATATGTAAAATCTCACATATATATATATATATATATATATATATATATATATATATATATATATATATATATATATATATATATATATATATATATATACATATATATATATATATATATAGTCACTCCGTAAATAAATCATTGAATCATTGAACTTCACGAGAGCGGTGGTCTTAGTTCACAGCTCTTTGCTCCTAAGACTGAGCACGAATTATCCACAAGTTGTTTAAGGGGAATGGCAGTATTTATATGCGCTCGTCATTGCTTTTCTAGAATTACATACTAATCAACCTTAGTTGCAAGACTTACACAGATTGCACCCGAAGAGGGAACAACACCAAAAAAATCGGTTATGTAGCGAAATCGATATCCCATCCTAAAAACAGAGACCCTGTTCGGTCACCACAACGTCCAGGCGCTTGGCAGTGTAACCCGATTATTAGCCCCACCCCCCTCGCCCCTCGACCCGCGCGAAGTACGAGAAGTACGAATCATCAGATTTCTGTGCCAACGAGCATAATAATAATAAGAGAAGGAGACCAGGTGCAATAACAATTAGAGGAGCGGCGGGGAAAAGCCAGAAGATGCCTTTAGGGCTAAGTAAAAGACGCTCGGAGAAGAGTCGTTAGAGGAGCGAGGCTTAATTCCTAAGCCTTCACCCCCCTTTTCCCGAAACCAGTGCGTTGGTGAAGAATATAGGCGGGTAACTGGAGAAGAAGTGGAGATTGAGTTAGAGATCGACACGACGAAGTCCGGCGGCAGTGCTCAGCAATCAAAGAAAGGAACAGAGAAGAAGCTCACACTGAGCAAGTTCCTAGTGGTCACACCGAAATTACCTTTTGTATTAAGGATCAATCTCATACAACTCTCGTCAGAGAAACCCCCCATCTCGTTTTGCTACAAAAACCAGAGATAGTCCTCGCCAGTGAAGAATACCCTAAAGTGAACTCTCTTAACTGCGCCATTGCCTCCCACTCATTCGTCAATGGATTCACTTGTTTGCTCATCGCTCGTCAGTGCGAACTATTCCAAGATTAACCCGAATATTGGAAAAAGTATACCTTCACGCTCCCGTTGTTTCAAATCATCTGACTAAGACAACGTCCTTAACGCCATCCATCGCCCTCACCGAAATCACCTGTTGCTTTAAGCCCGTCTCTTCTCCAGTCAAACAGGTGGGTGTCTGTGAGCACGATCACGCGCCTAACCGCAAAAAAAATTTTCGTCTACATAAAATCCAAGGCCAACGTCATTCTTCAACCGGACTCACGTGTGTTGTTTTTTTAAAGGTAAAGAAATTCAATTATTTTTGAGGGTCAATTAGCGTCTAATATTAAATCTTTACTTTATATTCATTTGGTTTGAATTAGTAATTATAACATAAACTCGTTTATTCATAGCTGTATAGTTATTTTTTAGATTTCACTTTTTTATGTTGTAATTAAAGATATATATTTTTTAGAAGTATTTAATTCAATCCTCGAAACGCTGCACATGGCACTATAAATCCTCAAGGGTTAAATAACGTAAAATAATATCGTGCTCTTAGAGAAAACATAATTAAGGAGTTATTCAAGTACGTAGGATGAAGAAGGAATTATGGAAGCGGTAGACCCATATAATCACAGTCAGATGGTAGAGTCGGCTCCCCAAGTATCCCGTACACTCAGGAGCTTTTCCCCTCACGTAAAAAAAAATTTCCCGACCCCATTAAATCGAATCCAAACCCGATCTCCCAGTTTAGCTTGGTAAGCAATGACGATGGGACTCCTTTCCCATCACTTATGCAACCATGAAACAGGCCGCCCTAGCCTTAAGTTGGAGAGTTAAGTTAGTCAGTTGCCAAAAAAAAGGTAGAACAAGTACGTTGGAATTCCATCCCCAGAGGTTGACATACTTGGGTAGACCCAATAACCAGAACGACCGACTCATGCACTGTAAAATATTGGTCATCGAACACCACTTTAATATTAATTATAAAAAAGGTGCCAATAAAATAAAGCCTATGTATAACCCGAGCCGAAATCCCAAAGAGGGTTATTTCATCTCCTGTTAATCTTAAAACCATTCTTCTTCTTTTTGTTTTTCGTGTTTTGTGTATATATTTAAGGTCTTAAGGTTTAAAAGTGTAAGGAAGTAGCTGGATAGATACGACTTAAGAACCAGGCTCTCTTTGTCTAATCGATGACTTGGAGGGGGGGGGAAGTTCTGTTAAATTGGGTGGTGTGAGACGTAGCCAGTAGGCTCGCGAAGCCTATGTCGATCACCTGCCTTTGTACGTGCGCGCGTGTGCGCCCGAGATAAAAGAAACTTAAGTTAATAAGATGGTTGACCCAGCTAAAGGTAAGAATCAGTATTATGTTCTAAGACATGTAAGTTTGCTTTTGTCGGTTATGTTTGTTGGTTTGTTTGTTTTCCACTGGAGTTCCTCCCCCCATAAACCTCTTCGAAGGGAGGAATGTAGGGAAATCGATATCCCACCTTAAAACAGAGTCTCCGTTCGGTCACCACAACGTCCTGGCGCTTGGCAGTGTTACCCGATTACATATCACCCCCATCTCTCATCCCTCGACCCGCGGGCCGCCAGACGTCTCATCTAACCTCGATAAGTACGAATCATAAGATTTCTGTGCCAGCGAGCATAACAATACGAAGGGAAGGAGACCAAGTGCAATAACATTGTTTAAACAGGCACTATTTCCCCTAAGATATGGGATCTGATTTCGGGTCATATACGAAATTAAAGGAGCGGCGACCAAAACCCAGAAGATGCCTTTAGGGCTAAGTGAAAGACGCTGGAAGAAGAGTCGTTAGAGGAGCGAGGCTTAATTCCTAAGCCCTTATCCTCTCCTTCCCCTACCACTAGTGGATTGGTGAAGCATATAGGCGGATAACTGGAGAAGAGGTGGAAATCGAGTTAGAGATCGACACGACGAAGTTCGGCGGCAGTGCCCGGCAATCAAAGAAAGGAACAGAGAAGAATCTCATTCTGAGCCAGTTCCTGGTGGTCACACCGAAATTTAGCATCTTGTCTCGGGGAAGATCGAGTTAGAGATCGACACGACGAAGTCCGGCGGCAGTGCCCGGCAATCAAAGAAAGGAACAGAGAAGAAGCTCACACTGAGCCAGTTCGTGGTGATCTCACCGAAATTAGCATCTGTATTAAGGATCAATCTGATAAACACACTATCTCGGTTTGCTACAAAAAAAAACAGAGATAGTCCTCACCATTGAGGAATACCCCAAAGTGAACTCTCTCAATCCCCCCCCCCCCCATTCGTCAAAGGATTTACTTGTTTGCTCATCTCTCGTCAGTGCAAACCATTTCAAGATTAACTCGAAGATTGGAAAAAGCATACCTTCACGGTCCCGTTGTTTAAATCATCTGACTAAGACAACTTGATTAACGCCATCCGTCTTCCTCACCGAAATAACCTGTTGCTTCAAGCCCGTTTCCTCGCCAGTCAAACAGCTGGGTGTCTGTGAACACGCCCACGCACCTAACCGCGAAAACATTTTTTTCACCTACATAAAATCCAAGGCCAAGGTCATTTTCAGCCGGACTAACGTGTTTTTTTTCAAAGGTAAAGAAATTCAATTATTTTTGAGTGTCAATTAGCATCCAAATTTAAAGTGAGTTGGGGTCAACCTTTTGGTTTAACTTATAATTCTAACATAAACTCGTTTATTCATAGGTGTGTAGTTTTTTTTTAAATTTCACTTTTTTATGTTGTAATTAAAGATATATATTTTTTAGAATATTTAATTCAATCCTCGAAACACTGCACATGTCACTAGAAACCCTCAAAGACTAAATAACGTAAAATAATATCGCACTCTTAGAGAAAACTTAACTAAGGAGTTATTCAAGTACGTAACAAACCTACGTACATACACCACCACTCGGCCCTTACAATACCACGACAGTTTATTGAACCATTATACATTCAGAAACTTGCAAAATAGAAGTAATACACTTCGAGAACAAATGTTATTCTTAGAGCATTATTGTATATTAGGACTGCATTAAGTTAAATGTTATTTTGGTTCGACGTGATCTCATTATAATATTTCATAAAATACACCAAATAGCAAATCTTTTAGGTTTATTTGAGTCTCTTTTTACATATTACAATGTGAGCACCACAAAGTTTCAAATTTCATGAAGCCTAATGCAATAAATTATTAATGATAATGTAATTTCAGTAACTTATTTTTTTTTAAATGCTACATGGAAAACCGAATTTGTTAGGAGCGCGTTAAAATCAAAATATACATTGGATAATGAGTTTTTTTTACCTGAACTGATAAGTACAATGTGAATTAAAAACCCTGTTTTCAAATTCATGTCAAGTTTTTAGTATAAAATTAGAGTAACAACATCGCATATCGAAGCCAAGGTCGAGCTAGCTAAAATTAGACCATGCAGTGCATGAATAGCATCAAACATACCATTAGCCATGAAATAAAATAGCCTCTTGGAGTTACTACGTACAACTTAAGTATTAGTTTAGTGTTTAGACGCCAAAATCCTGTCTTTATAAAGGTGACGAGGAAATAGTGCCATGGGAGTGTCCGATCAATGGTTTAAATATTTGGAATCGATAGGAAACCATTCTAGATGAAATAATTGACTTAAATGATATAGTGTATATGTATATCTTGGAACAAAAGTAAAACAACGTCAGTTATACATATTTCTTTCTTATTTAATCGATTAATAGTTGCATAATTCCGGCGATATAGCAAATGTTGCATATTCATTCCAAAGATAATAGAGAAAGCCAAGCTGAAAGGATCCGAACCAACTAAGAATTTATTTCCATAAACAAAATTGAACGCAGGAAAAAGGTTTATATACACAAAGTAATAAATAACAGTTAATATTTTGTAGCGAGACCTTTAGCAGACATTAAAGCTGTGAAACATCTGTCATAGTTTTTTATTAATTTGCATCACTTATTCACGAGGAAATGTTCCCAATTCTTTATTATAGTCAATCCACAACTCATCCTTATTTGGCAGCTTCTTTGCTGGACTCTTTTCTTGTTTTTTTATTTAATTCCATCTATTAATTACTGTGGGGTTTAAATATTGGTTTTACTTAGTTAATTATGCTACACGCACCTTTTCAATCGTGAATGGGATCTCTCACCCGAATAATGAAATCCACATAAAGATCAACAAACCTAGGGGCAGCAGAGGATCGTCTTCGTTGGGAGTGGCGTAAATTGGTAAGGTGTTCAAACTACTCGTACGTCCCGAAGAAAATTATTACTTGTATGATTATTGAAACAGTAAAGATGGTTCAAACTATATTGGTACCTCCCAAAGAAAATCATTACTCGTATGATTATGAAACAATAAAGATGCTAAAGGAAAATAGCTCGAGAGAGAGAGGCTCTTTTTGACAACTACTCTCACATTACGTGGCTTCCAACTGAAGATTCATTGCTTGAAGCCGACTTGTCAGTAAGCTCTAATGGTTAGAGAGTTTCGAATTATCGTTCTTCCTTTGTTTTCTTTGTCTCTCACACCTCATCTTTGTTGTTAAATGCTTTTATCTTAATAAGCCATATTTAGTCCTCACGTAACTAATATATTAGATCAAGGATTAGAACCGTTGTTAATTCTCTGTCTATCGCATTATGGCAGTGCGTTATAGGCTCAGCTCCCAGCAACGGGTCCGTGATTCATCTGTTCCCTTTATATGGCATTGTTGAAGAAAAGCAGGTCACCACTAATGAGTGGCAGAGGAAGCGAATGGGACATAGAGGGAGTAAAGGAAACAAGAGATATAATTGCAGAGAATCGAGTTGGAAGCGAATTCTTTGAATTACCGAGGGGAAGTTGGCGGTAAGCTTGAGGAGAGGGAAAATGAGAATGGTAAAAAAATGAGTAAAACCTAATAAGTAGATAATATTAGGATGATGAGAATCGACATTTACAAGTGCTACTACAACAAAGGCAAGTTTCCTCGACTATCAATACTTGAGGACATTTAAAGGGAAAACCCAGAAATCAAAAATAAAAAAAATACCGATAAAATATTAGGAACGGAGAGAGGAAGCTGACAGACCCGGGAAACGGAGCGAGGGGAAATGAAGAAATGCAGTAATCTAGGGAACAAATAGAGAACACTAGACCTTTTAGAATTTTATGGAAAATCCATCAAGTTTAAATTAGCAAATATAATATTATCTCTATTTCCTTAGAATTATTGGGCTTCTATGAGCACACTTCAACTCCACCAAAATGTAAATGAGTGGGATCAATTAGAAAAATAAATAAGATGACGAGAAATAAACTTTTTTCCCAAAATTTCAAAATGTTTCGTCTGAAATGAAATTTCATAATTTTATGCAAATGAATTCCAATACGTTTAATTTCACGAGGGTGAAAAAAGTGTTATGGTAGTCAGTAAAGAGAGATGGTTGGGAGCAAGGATGAATGATATGGATAATGAGAATAGGGGAATAATGAGAAAAAACGGCAATGAAGGGGAGTGAGGGAAAAATGAAAGAAATAATTATAGATATGAATAGATTGATCTCCGTTGTTGGAAGAAAATATTCATTGGAAAATATGAATAAGAATTAAAAATGAATGGTGGACAGAGTGGAAGATACATATATAGACATAAATTGAGAGTATTCGGGTGTGTGAGTTTATGGCCTCCAGGAACAGGCACATGCAAATAACCAAAACAAACGTACGAAGTCTCATTTCAGTTTGCGGGGAAACACGATACTCCTCTAAGTATATTATAGAAAGTACTACACAACTAAATGGACCAGTGAAGCTTTACTAGATTAAAATCTTTGTTCCTAGTAGCCCTTTGGTTATCCTGTTCAGATACCAAGTCAAAAACTAAATTAGTGAGTCCATTTAATATGTTAAAATTTTAAAATGTTAGAAGCGTTGATGACGATCTTCCAGTGAGCTAAGTTGTGGTGGTTCAGTCTCTCTTCGTACGATCTATTTCAAACTTAATTTTTTGCTTGGTTTGAAGAGCTTCAATATTACAATGACCTTTCACATATATGGATTTTAGAATTGTACTGAGATACTCTAAGTTAGTTTTTATATTATAAACACAAAATATCTATCTGTGTAATTTTAATAGACTATTCGCCTTTTGTAATAATACAGCACATTATGAATGTTTTAAATCACTCTTAAATCCTCTTTCTTATTGAGTGTGTTTAAAACTTTACCATTCATATTGTTATCTATTCCAACAAATTGACTACTCTATCTATGTTATTTCATATTCTTCGACAGTTACTATGATATTATAACGTACTCGTAATACGTAGTTTCGTGGCAACAGAACCTTTTAAAGTCTAACCTACATTATGAAATTCTATCTGACTCTTTTACGATATATATAAAGACATGCAAGAAATAAAGTGACTCCCAGTTAATTACTGAAAGGTTTTATTTGTAGATTTAAAGAAGAAAATACATTTTGAACAATAAAATACGTAATTAATACTTTGTAGAGCTCCGTTTAGTGGCGTTAAGAGCTCCAACTCAACTAAGCATAGTATTAATAAGTGCTGAGATTACATATACCCTTTGGTATTTCGACTATGTTTAGTGTATGACTTTCAGCAATTCTGAACATGCTTCTGATATATTTTCTTTTTCCGTAAATTCTTGTATCTTATTCTATACACCTATTCTTTTAGGTTCTTGTTAGAGGACTGACTTTGCCAAGCAATTCCTCTAATCTCACTTTGCTTTTCACATTCTTTTGTCACATTTACAGCAAGAAATGGATCCTTAACTTTCATAAATAAATAACTTTCCAGCTAAAAATTTCAAAACTTTGGTTGAAATACCTTTCTCAGTATCTACCTTTCTGTAGATATTGCCAACACATTCAAACAACTGTGACCTTAACTCATTCCAAATTAGTTAACACACCATGCCCGTACACTCTTTAAAAATCGAGTCAAACTTGATTCGGCAGAAAAGAAATATGCGGTGCTAAATTTTCAAAGGCTTATCACTCATTCCTTCAGGCTAATAATTTCTTTATTTAATATAACTAATATTCAAAGGGCTTCTCCTTCTGTTTGCACGTTCATAATATCCAAAAAAGTTAAAATAAATATTGCTGTACTTCAGCTGCTTTGTAATCTTTCTGCTATCTCAGAAGCTTTAACTGATGATTGTTCTCAATGGAACTTTAAACAGCACGAAGCAATCTTTTAGAATGCCAAGGGAGACCAGCTCGTGAACCCGGTGATACTTTGCCTTTTTCTATAAAATGAACTCAAATTGTATTTACGGAAGAAAAGGGAATTCCAATATTCCAAGCAATTTGTTCTCAGGAGAGACAACCCTCAGAATCACCAACAATTTATTCCCCAATAGAGTATGAAATTCCCTTAGAATTCTTTTTTCTATGCATGCTAAATAATTATAATATTAAACTCTGAAAAGATGGAAACAAACAATAGTCATAATAATGGCAAAAAGAGGGAAGAAAAACATTTATCATAAAGTTATGAATGTCTTTTTAATTTCTGCATGTCGTTTTATATTTAAAAAAGCCAAGAATCTCAAGATAGATTATTGAGGAGTGCCGTTAGTGATCGATAGCCATGATTAAGTATTCAATCTACTTCGTATTCTGCCCTATATTACGTGCGTTTTTAGTTTATTGTCTTTTATGTGTAACGGTGTAAAAACGCCTCTTTACAATCTAAATAAACTACACCTAAAGCTTTATTTTTGTCGACTGTGATAATTATGTGAAAATATCGCGAAAATTAGATAAGCTTGTGTGTCCTGTTGAAAGCAATGCTGAGAGTAAATTATAATATTATTTACCTCCAGATGCTCCGCCATCTAATTTCTAACAATGGATTTTAAGATGGAATTGCGGATGATAACAATAGAACAAAGAAGGAATTGGCAGGTGAAGGGAAAATTGCGGGCAATAAAAAGGAATTTCGAAAAAACTAAAAGAAAATTGCAAGTGATGAGAGAAACCTTAAAAGAAGAGATAAATATGGAAAACGACTCCATAGAAGCAGAAAAGAAATTTAGCTTTAAAGGAAAGTTAAAAGTTTCAAATGTTTAGAGATATTGCCAAAAGTTTTAGCACATGAAACTATAAATTTACATAGGTATATATGTTAGGAGTATCTGCTTCATAGATTCATGTAGTATTTATTATTGTATAAACTACCAAAATAAGTTTCTATTTTGTGTAGCTAGACATTGTATTTGGTAAAAAATTGAAGATACTTTAAAAACAGAATTTACACTATTCTCACTCGAACTATTTTCCCAATAAGCAACTCAGACAAAAGTACCTCTTCCTACAAGGATGGAACTGCTTCTCAACGAAAACAATCGACCCTCCTATTTCTTGTTTAAAGCAATCTTATGAACAAAGAATGGGGTTACTATGTCCTCCAAGACCACTTCCTACCAATGAGCAAGCGTTTGGAGATAATCCATGCGTTTGTCAAAATATTGCAACACCATGTTATATCATGTTTATTGAAAACTAACGTATTGTATTAATGATTCATGAGTCTGAAACCTCTACCGGTCTCAATCCCATCGTGGAGAATGCTGAAAAAATCGGTAAAAAGAGCAGAAGCCTAAAAACTGTAGCAACCTAGATATGAGCATTGTTAGGCAAAGAAGGAACCCAATTGTTTACAATTTGATATCCAGCAAGCCAGAGCGAGTTGCAGAATTCATACAAATGAAGAGCCAACACACAAAAGGCTAACTTTATCAATTAACTTCCTTTAATAATTATATTGAAATTTTATTTATCAAAAGCAGTCGCACTTATAGAGCTTAAAATTCGTATCTGCCCAAATCTTTGCCTTTATCTATATTATAAACTTTAAAAAATGAAATAGATTAAGAAAAAAGTGTGGGAGATAGGTTTAGAAGATTGTTTGTTTACTGGATTAAAGTCGCGGATGACGGTACTGAACTGTATAATGAAAGAAATGAAGCAGGAAATTATGAATGAAATATATGAACCTATAAAAAGATTGTTGTAAATTACAAACAAGAGTAAATATAAGGAAATGAATCGTTTAGAGGGATTTAGTACAGAGATAGATGAAGAAAAATGAAGAAATAAAAAATGCTTCTGGAAGTGAGTGGATGTGGCAAAAAGGATGAGAACATTTGGAAGTATGGTAATTGAAGGAAATTTCTAAGTTCAGTGTTATGTTATGGAATCTATATGCTTACCCTCCCCCCCTCACTGAAATACTCTTGTGCTCTTTTTCATACAACACAACCAAGCAGTTTGACGCCCCCCAAAAGAAGCTTTTCATGTATCCTGTGATTTGAAGCTGTTTCTTGACATCTTGGCTATTTACCAACCTCCTGGTTACCAAGAAGGCAGCTTCTTTGACGACTTTGCTGAGTTTCTAAATTATGAATCTTCTACTGCTTCTATCTTGTTTCGCCTTGGTGATTTTAACACACGAATGAGAATAACTATCCCTAGTGAGACCAAAGGCAAAAGAGGCTGGTCATTGATGGTCAATGTGGGATATGTTCTGGCTGTATTTTGTATTTTCTAACACTAACCGGCGGTAGCCGAACACTTCGTGACCACAGCGATGGGATGAAACACTCGTTCAATGTCAGTATTATGGAGTTGTGAGCGATATCAGAGGGTAAAATAGTAATCCATCGGCAGTTTTCCGGAACATTGGTGAGAGTGGGTACGTTGTGCTCTGGAGGCAGGGAGTAAAATGATAGCGATGTTGTGATTGGCCATGTAAGAGATGATTCTTGTGGTGTTACTTACCCCGGCGGAGGTATCAGTGTATCCCCCCAAATGGGCGGCCAGCTCGTGATACCGCCGAAAGTTTTGCATTCCTGCCTCACTTGGATCGAACCCTTGTCTCAACCTCGTCAGGAATCCAATGTAGTATCTACTTGGCTAGCGAAATATCCTTACAAGATTGGTCTCAGTAAGTGGAGTTCCAAATTCTAAGTGTTAAAACTATGATTATTCCGTGATATAAACATGAAAAAAAGGAACATTGCAGGTTTTGTAGGAAAAAGAGAAAAATGGAAGTTCAGTATTTACATAAACAATATAACGACCTAGAGGCCTTTTCAGACGATCGTAACCCGTCGACGCCGTCGGTTTTTTGTGTTTGACAAACTTGGCTTCTAATTAGGCATCATTGTTTATTCAAGTTTGAATGATGACTAACTTGAGGGTGAAGTGTCATACCTGTGTGACTAAAAGTGGGTTAATTTTTACTTGCATAATGGTTTTTATGAGGGAGCCGTAGTCATTTGGGAAGCATTTGACTTTACTTCCCTTAGCAGTCAAGTGGTTAACGCTTTATAACCCTTTATGAATTTCATTCAGCTTTGAATTAATGGAAAATAGGAACCACTTTTCGAGTTATTTATTCCATAGAACCTGCAAATAATAACTGCAGTTTTTAAATCCCTATTCAGCGATGGATTTTGAAAACCTTCACTCATAACAATGGTTTGGGAAACATAAAAACTGCAACCTGATATATTTCTCTCTATATAAAGGGTCACTTTGGGTTGTAAGGCAAGGTGATGTAGTGTTAGTTGATGTTATTAGAATTTGGGATCAAGTAAAGATAGGTCATCCCTAACAAAAAAGGATGGCTTATCTTTACCAAGTGGATTTCAGGATGGCTTATCTTTGCCAGGTAAATTTCAGGATGGCTTATCTTTACTAGAGGTTGGTGGGATGGATTATCTTTACTTGATCCGGGATTTATACTAATTTTCTGTTTAGAGGGGAAATAAATTTTGCTCGATTCAAGATTAGCGTCACTTTGCAAATGTGGTTGGTATAAAGATAAGGCTGTGCTTACTTGGTGCCAAAATGAATCTGAAAGAAATTCTACGATGGGGGTATCTAAATTATGTGGTTTTGCATATGCGTTTTAAACGGCTAACGAATATTTCTATAGAAGTGTTGATGCAGATTTTCACCTCGAAAGTGCTTAGAGATCAGGTTATTGGTGGCTCTGACATATTTTATGACCAGCCGTTCAAGTCACCAATGCTGTAAGTATTGCATTTGATGTTAGCTTTCCTTCTGGTCCTACCAGATGAATCGAAGAGTTGACTATCCGGTTTAACTTTCAACTTATGTCCAGGTTCTCACTTCCCGCTCTATAATCTCTTTCTGATCTTCAAGGCCCATGTGTTTGGGTGATGGCTGCACTGCGTTTATACAAAACAGATATGCACACAGTTGGCATAACAATTTCCAGCACTTCTTTCTTCTCTGACTTGAGCCAGTCCAGCTTTAAGAGTACGTGGCTTGCACTTCGATTCAGGATTACTTGGCGTTTATGTTGAATTGCGGTTTCTTCTTTTAAAGTCTGTGCTTTTGAAACCTAGTTCCTGAGAAATTTGTTTGCTGTAATGAAGCAGCGACTATCGTTTACTGGTCTTATCTGCAAAAGAGTCAGCCCTGCAAGAAGAATTTAATCCCTAAGTGCATAGGCAATACTTTAGCTATAGAGCAGAACAGTTGGGGCATCTTGAATGACCTTGGATGCACCTATAAAAGTGGAAGGCTGGGTCAAGTATGGGGTGATATCAAATTTGTAGCGGAATAAAGGAGATATCCTATTGGCCATGATAATTTATAGTTTGACAGAATAGGGCCATCAAGGTCAACAATGAGATGGTGCAGGGGAAGGTTACCAGTGTTAGGTTTCACACCAACCAGACCAGCTTTCTTCCCATTTGTAGCTCATACTTCCGCATTACTCTAGCTTTCTCACCAGTGCCGACATTTGTATAAATTCATCCAATCGTCAATAAGTTCTTATCACAACTCTTTTCTTTCATCCAGGCAAACATGATATTAGTAGTCTTTTCCGTATGTGACTCCTTTATAGTTGCTTTTACATGGCGAACCCAACCTCCCAATTAAGTCTTTGAAGAAGCAAGCACTTTTAGCGCGTCCAACCACCAGCTGTTCCCGAAGTTCAGCCCACAGGAAAGTCTACAGCCATTCCAGTGAAGGTCTTCACCACAAAGAGGATACCCGAATCTCCTTCGAGCTAGGCCAGCAAGACAAATGCCTTCAAAAGAATTTCCGCTCAATGTATATAAGTTAAGTGACCTTGGAGAGGATAAGTAAAGGTTTACTCTTTAAGTAAGTTAAAACATATGCAGTTTCTTCTGAGGAACCTCTATCGGAAATTGAAATGAAAGTATGATGAGGTTAAGAATCAAGACAAAGCTATCTCCAAAAAACAGTGTCCTAACCGTCCCTCTGATCTCACTAGTAGAAAGAAGTGCGTCGCTAGTGTCAGGCAGAAGTTCTCCGAATTCCCTGGTCAGTCCATGAGAAAACTTGCCAACAAAATTGTGTGAACAAATCAACCATCGACAGCAGAGTGGTGCACCAAGACCTGGACTACTACTCGTACATGCTGAAGAGAAATTAGCTTCTTACGCAGGATACCAAAGAAAGACGTATAGTGAAGGCACAAACACCCATCAATAAATCGAGCACAGTGGCGCCCGCCTTCTTCGTTCATTCTCCGAAGAGAAAGATTTCATGCGGGAAAGATAGGTCAATGGGCAGGATTATCGCTGGCAACACTAAGACCAATCGGAACTGCCCAAGGCTATGCACAACAAATTCTCCGCCTCTTTGATGGTTCTTGGCGTTGTTGCAGCGAGGATCCCATTATGCTTCCTTACATCTTCCTGTAGGGCCACAAAATCAATGCGTACGTTTACAATGTGGAGCTGAAGACTGTGTCAAGCCTTGGATGAACCAAGTAGCCTGGAAAAGCCTCACGTTTTCCAGCAGGACACCCTGCGTTTAGTTATTGATAATATAAGTAAGCTTCTTCTGATCACCACTAAGGAATGTATTTTTTCTATTCAATGAAACTCAAGTAAGCGTGCGGAGTTGCTATTGGTAGCACCCTTGGTCCAACTCTGTCTTCTCTTTTTATGTCTTTGTGTGAGAAATTTTGGTTGAAGAAATGCCCAGCTCTTTATAGACCTATGTATTATTTAAGATACGTTGATGAATCGTTTTACTATTTACATTAAAAATTTTTACAAAAAATTTACAAAAGAAAATTACGAAATAATATAATCGACTAATCAGCTACATTTTCAAAATCAATCCAACATCCACATGGCTCGAATGAAATATGATTCATTGTTCCAACCTCAATAAAAAAGAAAGTAATCTTAAATTTATTTAATCGTGCTTAGAAATTTTTTTCTCATTACAAGGGGGTTGCGCGAGGGGGTTGATTTTCTTTTTAAATACTTTGCGGGTAATGGATTCCCCCTAAAATTATTCATAACGCTATTCAAAAATTCATCTACGATAAATTTGGCTTCGAACAGGTGACTGTGTAAGAAAAAATAGTGTCCAAACGTCATTTTATATTAAACTTCCTTATTATGTTCCCGATATCATAATTTTAGAAAAAAATTTGTCAAACTCTTTCCAAAAATTATATCCATAAATTAAGGTTACATGTAGTTTTACAGTAAAATGGACCTTGGGATCATATTTTAGACTGAAGGACTGAATTTCTGAATTTGTGTTTTTGTAGATCGTTATTTATCATCCGATAAACCCAGAACTTTTTGCTAAAATTATTGCTAATTCTCACCCTTATGATTTTCCCTTCTCGAAAGTCCATATATGTATATTCACTAATGAACCATCCTTAAATAACTATGCACTCCTTCAATTCGTACTCATGGATCGCTCTGATTCTTTTCCGTTAATTAACTCCGTAGGTCTTTTCTCTTCTACGATGACGGCTTTTTCAGTTTTCTCCCAATTGTTGCTATACTAGGTAGGGATCGTTTAGTAATGTGATCATAATTTATGTTATTGAATTATTTCGTGCTTTACATTAAGTGTAACTCTTTAAAATTATTAATAATTAACGGTAGGATTTCTCTTAATTATAGATCCCAAGAAAGATAGCAAAAGGACCTACCGAAAGCGTTACCAAATCATTTTTCCTCTGTGGCTGGTCTTGTTGTTCCTTATACAACTTATTCTTCCAAGAACTGCCTAGTGACCTGAAACTTAATCACATGCATAGAAACCATAAATGTACGGCGTCAGAATAGTGGATAAACGGCGCATCATGCAGAATAAAGTACAACTCGGTTTATCGTTTCTCTTTTACTCTAAGAGGCATAAGTTTTTTGCCTAATATTCCCCGTTTAAGACTATTCGAGGAATCCACATATTAGCAAGAATATACTAAGTTTCAAAGAGCTCTTTTTCTAGAAACAAAATTGATGTAAACTAGCAAATATTAGCACTAACATTCATTGATGAAAATCTCTAGAAGGAGGACGTTTGCTCTAAGCAGTGCCGATAGTCGTGGTGCTATGGCACGTAACTTTAAGTTCTCGTCGACAGTCTCTCATCTTCTTGCCAAGCCACGCGGAAGGCAGCCCGTATTCCTGCCATGTAATCGTTGTGAGGAAGATTGAAATGCTGCTCTGATCACCCAGCCTCGCGGACTCTTTGGTACCCTCATCGGCGTGCTCTTTCCTAGCAATTCCTACATATCCAGGAACCCAGCAGAAGATAATCTCGACCTCCCCCGATTTGCCAAAACCGTGGCGTCACGGATATCGCGAACCACAGGATGCGGAGATTCCAATGCCCCGAGAGCAGTCAAGGCGCTTTGTGATTCTCTATAAATCGCAATCCGATCTCCAAACCTGGCACGTCGCGCTAACTTCACTGCTGAACTGTGTATTGCAACCTTGGATCCGGGATCAAGAATAGCGGTGGCCGTGCTTCGAATCATACCGGAACCTAGCGCTAGCCCGACGAAATTCACCGACAGTGGAATTGTTCGGGCGGCACTTATAGCGCATGTAGGCATAACTCTTCTGTTTGAGGGCCGCCTTACAATCGGCTGAGCACCACGGAAGTGGTTGGTGTGCAAAACTGCCAGCCTTTCTAGGAATATTAGATAGGCCCATCATGATGAGCTTGCCGGAGAAGAACTCAACGGCCTCATCTATCGACCTAAACTCCTCAACTAAGACAGATAAATCAGTCATTTCCTGAAATGCGGACAACCGCGCCATGCACCCCCGGAGCGGGCTCTCAGGCGGCAGCGGCCCAGAATATGATATTTAAATGGCAAAGTGATCTCTATCATGGAGATCATCGACTACCCACTACCTCAAATCAAGCTGTGCATCCGGAGAGCACAATGATAGATCGAGACAAGAAAATGAAGTGGTTCTCGGGAAGTGATGCATAAACTCGTCCACACTTAGGATACCTATGTACAGCTCCTTGGTCAGGTCGACAAGGACATGATCCCTGGGATTGATCGAGTAGTCTCCCCAGAATTGATGTCTCCCCTTTAAAGTCCCTGAACAAGAGAAAGGGTCTCGACACCCTTGATACAACGTGGCAGAAGTCCCCGGCGTCGAAGCCACCTGAGAGTGGAATGTACGCAGAAATAACAGTATGCCTCGTATCTAGGTGTAGCTGCACAGCTACTGCCTGAAAGGGGGTGTCTAAAGCGAAGAGAAGAACGGAGACATCATGCTGTGTGTAAATGGCGCATCCTTCTGCCCAGCCCCGATCCCGTGGTAATGGGGTCGCAAAAGCCTTATACCCCGGTTGGGCGTGCAGGAAGCATTCGCCAAGCATGCTCTCCAGCAAAAAGACGGCTAAGGGAAAATGGGACAAGACGAGCCTCTGCACCTCCTCCCACTTGACCCGGAGTCCGCGGCAATTCCATTGAAGGAATATGCCCTCCAGGTCCAGCTTGAAGTGATGCGAAGGATTTCATTGAAGAGAATACAGTCAGTAGAATGTCCGTACACTTCCCGGAGGCAGAATACCGGGTGCTGGTGGCCGGAGATTACGCTGAAGGCGCTGTCGCCTTCGACGGCTTATCGGGGGTGGTTGAGCACGCCATGAGAGTCTTTTCCTCTCTCCACCTCGAAAGCTTAGGCAGTCGGCGGTCCTTCCTTTTGAGGAACCACTGCCTTCGAGTCACCCAGCCTCCCAATTTGTGTGGGCGTAGGAGCCAAAGCTCCATTAGTGCTTTCCTCCTTTAGGGGGGCAGCTTTAGAAGCCCTGGAAGATGGTCTCATGACCAACTTCAGGGGTGTTGGCTCCTGTGAGTCTAACGACTATGTTGAGGCGCGCGGCCGTTTTGCCTTACAGAAAACGGTCAAGCTGAGGAAAGGAGGGAAGCCCTGGATTTAGCCGGGGCTGGGTGTGAACCCTTTATGCCGGCAGTTCTACCAGGAGCGCGCCCGGGGTGGATAGAAACCGCTTAAGGTTTCAAAATAGGCGCGGAAACCACCGTGCTCGTAGGACTGGCTGGGTCTTGAGCAGATGGTGTCTTTCTTAACATTGCGGCATAAGACGTCCCAAGAGGAATCGGGCGCGCCAGGATCAAATCCTCATCCTCGCGAAATGAGAGACTATCCTGGGCCAGAACGGCCAGGATTTCCTTCTCAAAGAGATACGCACCGCATTGCTTCGAAGAAACGGGGTGCGGCTCTCCGCAATTGACACACTTGGCGATACACGATTTGGACTTAGCGTGTGCTGCCTTTGACCAACTTACACAGACTTCGGATAACTCCGAATTTGCACGTCTACAGGAATGATTAGTATGGCTGAAGCAGTGGCAGTAGTAGCACCTACGTGTCAGTGGTACGAATTGGTTTACGTGGTGGCGATACCAACCGGCACGCACAAACTCAGGTAACTTGTCGCAGTCGAACGTGACGTAGAGTGTAGGGTTGGCTCCTGAGGCCCCTACCTATTTTCGCATCACACGTTAGGCATTGACCGCTCCATGGTCAGCCAGCTCTAAGGTGATGTCATCTATGGAGTAGCCACGAGTTTCCTCGCATAAACCACTCCTTTCACGAAGTTCATGGTAGAGAGCGGCGTCGCACTCACCAGCGTACCATCAAGTGTCCAAATGGCACTAATTATGGTCGCCTCTGAAGAATTCGTCGCATTCGCCAGAAGGGTCCCGTACGGGAACGGGTCACCTTCCTTTTTCTACCAATTACGCTTGCTAGAGCTCTCCTCTGATGGATCATGTTGCCCTTAGCAACATGCTGCCATCCGTGAAGCGAATAACTAGGAAGCGTTTGAAGCCAGTGGGCTCGAAAACGTCGGGTAACATCTGAATGAAGAGCCCCAACGTAATTGAGGCTCCGCTCTGGGACTGCCCACCCGGAGGAGCAACGGGTCCGGACGTTCTCATCTTGGCTCTTTCGCTTATCGAACGTCAGCTTACCCCTCCCTTCCCGTGGCTTCCGCGGAAGCAGAAAGGCCCCGTGTCTTCCTTGTCTTTTCCATACTCTTGTTCCTTTTCTTTTTTGGATTGTAGGTTTGAGAATTAACCCGTTTCCCTCCTCCACCGGTAGTTTTCCCTAGACCATATGAACCAGCCTCAGCCAGATCCTTCTCTACAATGGAGAAGGTCTTAGCTGTCACAGAGGCAACAACCATGGAAGGAGATCCTTTCTCTCATTGAGGATCCCCGGAGGCCAGAGCCGTCTGAGAAGTTTTCATAGGGGCGAATTTGGGTTATGCGCTTGGCACAGAGCCCGAATTTAACCCCATGGAAGATTCTACCCTCTGTGGCTGGATAACCTCAGGTACTATATCTCTTGGGTGATCTCCATGTGGCCATCCTTCCCCCAATATCATGGATCCCATTCGAGGGACTTTTTTTCTTGTCTTATGCCATGAGGTTTGCTCTTCGAGGAATGCCCCCGGATATCCTCCGATCTTGGCCTGGAAGGCATATTCCTTTAGTGGAATTGCCTCAGACTCCGAGCTACTTGGTAGGAGCTGCAAAAGCTCGTCCAACCTCTCGTTTTACCTTAGCTATCTTTTTACAGGAGACCATGGTGAGCGCGTACTTCCTGCCAGAGCTCCCGGGGTAAAAAGGTTTTGCGAGCCCACCACCCCGGTATGGGGCCAGGCAAGACGATGCGTCATTCACACCAAACATGATGTATCCGTTCTTATCTTCGCTTTAGACACTTCCTTTCCATCTGCAGCTAGATAGTAGGTGTACTGTTACTTCTGCGTACATTCCACCGTCAGCCAACCTCAAAGCGGGGGAATTCGTCAGCGTCGTGGCATGGTTGCCGAGGCCCGTTCTCTTGCTCAGAGGACTTGAAAGAGGGAGACACGATGTCTTGGGAGACTACTCGATCTATATTTCTGCTCTCTGGATGCACAGCCTGATTTTTGGTCGGGGTAGTCGATGCCGTTCATGAAAGCGATCACTTTCCCATTCTAGTATCATTTTTTGACCTACTGCCGCCTGAGTATCCGCATCGGTGCTGCTTGCCGCGGATGCGGTGGTCAGCATTTCAGGAAATGACTGATTTCTCTGTTTCAGTCGATGAGTTTAGGTCGGAAGATGAGGCCGTTGAGTTCTTCTGCAGCAACCTCATCGTGAGCCTAACTACTATTAATAGAACGTGTCGGTGTTCCACACGGTGAGCGTGCCCGTGGTGTTAGGTGGCTCTCAAACAGAAGTGTTATGCCTACATGCGCTATAAGCGCCGTAGGAACGATTTCGCTGTCGATGAATTTCGTCGAGCTAGGGCTAGGTTCCGGTATTTTTTGAAGCACACCCACGCTATTCCTGGCGGGCAGAGGTATCTTTACTTAACGGGAAGACCCCTCTAGCAGAAGTGTAGAACTGAGTCAAAAGGATTTGGGGCAAGTTCTCACAGTTCTTCCCTCTTGTCCTCCAGGAGAATGGTACAACAATCTCACCCCCCCGCCCCTGTGACGGAATACTTCGTGACTGCTTTCTCCACATTCTTTTGCCCTTATAGTGATCCGCCAGCATTCACTGCGCGTCTCCAGAGGCGGAAAATCCTTCAACCATATGTTTACAGTTGAGGTACGCTCTAGCTTCGTGCGCAGACACCACCCCTTGTCCGGACGATGTCCCATACGCCATGCTTTGACTCCTGAGTGAGCCAGGCATGGTCTTTCTGTTAGAGTTTTTCAAAAGGAACTGGTTAGAGGGTAATATCCCCCACTTCTGACGAATCGCTACTGTGATCGCTTTTTGCAAACCGGGGAAAGATCACTCTACCCCGACCAGTTTTCGCTCAATCTTTCTAAACTTTTGCGTGTGCAAGTTGATGGAAAATTTGGTTAATGTTAGATTAGTCTTTATCTGGACAGAGGAGTCCATCTTTCTTCTGCCCAGCGCGGCTTCCGCAAATTCCACTCCACGTCAGATGCTCTGCTCCGACTGGAAAATGCTGTCTGTGATGCTTTACTTCACAGACAGCACTACACCACTGTTTTTTAATATGGATAAGGCCTATGATATCGCATAGCGATATGGTAGCATGGAGAATCTCCATACGATGGGGCGAGAGGACACCTCCTAATCTTTATATCTCAATTTTATCGAGATCGTCGATTCCGCGTATGTGTCTGGGCCTAAAGTGTCACACTCTAGGCCCTGAACATCAATGGCATCGCCTCAGTGCTGCAGGAAGATGTTAGCGCTACGCTCTACGAGGACGACCTTTCAATCTCTTTTGTCACGGCCCAGATGCCAACTTTGGAGCGTCGAATCCAATAGGCATTTAACTGTGTCTCTCGCTATGCCGAATCACACAGGTTTCGGTTTTCCTTGGCCAAAAGTGAGGTGGTGCACCTTTTCTCTGCACTTCTATTTGACCTACTCCTCACCTGGGAGGCTCATATTCCCCCAGGACCTCTTGTAACCGCTCCATGGATATTCTTCACTCTATGACGTTTGATAGGGCTACTGACTTATTTGTTTATTAATCCTTTGTTCGTTTGAAGCGCGGATACGGATGCGAGTTTTATGCATCCGCATCCAAGAGTGTACTGCGGAAGATGGCCTCGATCCACCACACCGGCTTTCAATGGTGACGGGTGACTTCGCAAGTTCCCAATTGACAACCTACTTGTCAAGATGCTAGGGAGATGCCACTCGCTCTGCGCCGAGCCCAGGGCTACCTCCATCACCAACAACTTGTAGTGCATCCGCAGCTGATATCGACGGTATCTATGCCGCCGAGAGACGCCAGTCTAGAAAACTCTTTCTAGAGTTCAAAATATCTATCGGGATTATTGCGCTCGGCCTTTTTAAAGCCCACTTGGTGTCACGCTGGAACCGTGCCTGTGTATACGGATGGATACAATTCCAAAGAGGGGTTCGGTTTTTACGCCGTGTCCTCTATGTTGAAGTCAGCGCGGTTCTGCCATGCGCTGCGTCTGTCTTCACGTCTGAGCTGGTTACACTACACCACTCTGTACAACAGTTAACGCGACGTGCCCGGTTCAGAGACCAGATTGTGATTTATAGTGACTCACAAAGTGCTCTGCGTTTTATCTTGACATTGAAATCTCCGCATCACCTATTACGCGATATCCGTGAAGCCAAGGTTTTGTCTAGCTAGGTGGACGTCGAGATTATTCTCTGTTGCGTTCATGGACATGCAGGGATTGCGGGGAATGAGTGTGCCGATGATTGCACAAAAGGGTCCGTGACTGGGCGACCAGGCCAGCGTTTCCCTCTTTCCCACGCGATTACATGGCACGAATATGGGAAACGGCCGTGGCGAACATATAGTTATGTGCTATTATGCAGCAAATTTGCCCACGTTACACCTAAAGCCGACGAAAAGGTGAGATTTTACGATCATGTCAAGATTAGTTTTTCTTTGCTATTATTGACATTGTACATTTAGGTGGAAACTCGTTCAGGACTGTCGTTTTTCTTCTTCTTGTAGATGGACGCATTTTAAAGTCGCCAATCAGGCGATCGCCACCAAGAACATAGTCTTCGCTGCTTCAAACTTAGCCTAATCCTAGGTTACATTATATTAAACCTAAAAAATAAGTTTATAACCCAAGAAACAAAACAAACATAAAAAAAGATGGAAAGCATATTCAGGCGTGGGAGGAAGGCTCGTTTCCCTCCGGCTCTGGCACCGGCACATGAGCATGAAACCAACATAAATATGTTAAATAAAATGGAGACGACCAGCACCTTACAAACGTCCGGTAAGTCGCAGATTTGAGTAAACCTAACTGTCCAGTGTACAAAAGACAAGCGCTAGCAACCCTACTCGTCCCGTTACAAAGACAGATAACGTGCACCAAAATACTCAGGAATGGGTAACTTTACAAGAATGTGCGTTCAGTGTTGTTGCATATCCTGCGACATTCTTACTAAGGTGCTGGCCATCGCTTCATAAAAAAGCGGAGCGTAGAAGACATCAGCAAGCGCCCTGAAGCCGCCAAAGCCATGGAGTGTAAGACCATGGGAACACTCGTGACACAATCGGGTGCACCTGTTCCCATCCTCTGTCTTCTAGTTCTTTGCCAGGCAGACCGAAAGGCTGACTTGATTTCTGCACTGTATTCAGTATTGAAAGAGTGAAACAATCATGTAGCCACCCAATCGTCGCACACTCTTTGGCGCTATCATCGAGCCTTCATTTTATGCAATCATTATATGTCCATGATACCACAAGAGATTCAACAAAGCAGGGCTTGTCGAGATTCCAATGACTCGAAAGCAATCAGGGTGTATTATGAGTCGTTCTGGATCATACTAATCCTGTCTATGAACCGGGCACAAAGCGTTATTTCTCGTACCGGGAGGCGTATTGCAACCAGCTCATTCGTAAAGATTGACGCAGCGATTGTTAGAGCTCCGTCAACTTTAAAATGAAGGGGATATGGCGAGAAATCAGACTCCATCATCTAAGTTAGATTCATCCCCGAACACTAACACGGTTCCAGCGTGACACGATGTGTGCCCCTGCCAACACTTTGAGTGTTGTAAAAGTTTAGGAGCAGAATTGTGCTGACAATTAGTAAAATATGGTACCCTACTGCGTGGCGTCCTGAGCAGAACCAGAGGTGCCACCGGCCTAAGTAGGGCGTAGCAAGAACATTTCCCGGCAGCACCGAGGTGAAACTGTAGATGCCCAAGGTAAGGAGTGCGACACTGAGGAACCTTCCCTGCGCTATGCCCGATATTTTCCCTTTTGGGCCCGAGGGGGCTATCCCAAGCATTATGTGGAATAGAGATCTTTCAGGAATTCAAGATATAAAAGTTAGAAGGCATCCACACGATCTAGTAGTTTGGCAGGTGTCCATGGTACCGTATCTCCATGCAGTATCATATGCTTTTTCTAGAACGAAGTAAGTCATCACAGACAGTATTTTACAAACCAAGCAGAGAATTTGACGTAGTGATACTTGTGGAGGACACACTGTGGAAAAGAGGAAAAGTAAAATCTAACATTTAAAAATCTCTTCATTAGCTGGCAAAGGTAGAGGGATCTCTCCCCATTTTGCGAAAAACAAACACAGTAGCCAATTGGGAGGAGTCAGAGCGGATACCCTCCCTCCAATTTCTGTTGAATAAATTGAACAAAAAGGCCATGCCCCTCTCCCCTAAGTATCGAAACATGGCAGAGTTGCGCTTGAAGACAGAACACAACTCATTAAGCATAAACATGTCGCGAAATGTTTCGCTGCTTCTGGAAGTAAAGTCCAGTCGACGGAATTCAGCGACCCTACGTCGCTCCCAAACTCTTGTAAACGTGGGAGGCAGCTTTGCGAGGCGATTCATCACGTTAAGTGAAGTTATGTGTTCCACAACTTTACAAGAGACAAATTCAAACAATTTTAACAAATGGTGTATAAAGAAGGTATATTTTCGTTCGATGAGAAAATTTATCAACAGATAGATGGTTTAGCAATGGATTCGCCCATTGCACCCATTGCTGCAAATATGTTTAAGAAAGATTTGCCCTTCTTCACTCAAGCCATTTTTCTACGGAAAATTTGTAGACGACTGCTGTGCAGTATTTAATAGCCAGGACCAGGCGTACCAGTTTTTTAATTATCTCAATTCCATTCATCCTAACATTAAATACACTATGGAAACTGAAAAATAAAATTGTCTCCCTTTTTTAGACATTTTAATTAAAAATTCAAATCAAGGCTCAACAACATCCATATATAGAAAACCTACGTTCAATAATATAGATACAAATTTCTATAGCTTTTGCGACTTATTATACAAACTGAGCTCCATCAGGGCACTCATCCGTCGTGGCTTCCACCTATCATCTTCATTCTCTCTAATGCATGAAGAATTTGAATTCCTAAGATCCTATTTCAAGAATAATTGCTATCCCCTGTCAGTAGTAAATACCCTTATTTGTAAATTTTTAAATTCCCTATATTTACCTCCCAATCCTTCCTTCGATGTTCCTAAAGACTCAAAATATTTTATTCTTCCAGGCGAAATTGGTCCCCTTAATAGAGAATTCAGAAGAAAGTTTTCTAAATTATTTAAACACTATTTTTACCATACAAATTTCAAAATAATATTTGTTAACAAACTCAATATTGGTAGTTGGTTCAGTAAAAAGGACAAACCTCCTCTAGGGATGCGCAGTCGTGTTGTTTACGAATTTACTTGTTTTCGGTGTCTCTAAGGAAGATACATAGGCAGCACGATTCGCTTCCTGAGAGCAAGGTTCTCCTCACACATGGGCATCAGCGCCAGTACTGAAAAAAACACTTAATCGTAAAGAACCATTCCCTATCAGAGCACATGCAATCAAATGCAACGCGGATATAACTATAAATAATTTTACAATAATTGATCAAGATAACAATGAGCAAAATTTAAGAATACTAGAATCCCTTTATATTAAATCCCGTGCCCTTAGTCCTAATTGTACTCGTCCGCTGCTCCCATACTTATGACATAACTCTACTACCAATACGATCTTACCTATGTCCACTTTAATTCCCCCTCCCCACTTCACTCTGCAGAACATAGGTGAGTGTTTTGATGTTTCTTCCTTGTATTCCTCTAGGATTTTTCATATTCTAACTCATTATAAATTATGTATTTTCTTAGGCTTTGTATTATTGGAAAAAAAGGTCTCTCTTATTTTTAGATATTTGTCAACAATTTAAATATTCTAATTTGAAGACATTTTTTAATTCATTGTAAATTATGTATTCCTTTATATCATATAACCCGAAGATGAGCCGATAGCTCGAAACGTTGTTTATACCCAATAAATGAAGATGAATTACTCCGCATTCTATGTACTCTCATTTCTGGTGAAATTAAAGATTCGTCTGGCTAGCAGCAAAACTCCATCGATTACATTTACAAAAAATACGGACAAGAATGCCTCAAGGTTTATCGATCTTTCTCAAGTAGACTGGACATTTCTCGAAATAGGCCGAAATGGTGAGACCTATCCAAACTTTGCATACTTTAAACTGTATCGAAACTCACTTTGGGTCTTTTCTGTTTGGCGGCAGGCGGATCTTTTGTACCAAATTTTCGACAATAATGCAGTTTTGGTGCTGAATACGAATATAACATTTATTTTGGGGAGAAATGAAAGGAACTATCTAAAAAAAAGAAATCCTAAACTGTAAATTTTGGTTTCTCCGATACATTTTGAAAAGAAACGAAAATGAAATGAAACGCACTTAAACTGCCATATGATTTCCCAAAATTATTGTTCACTCTCTTTATTATTTCTTGAAACATTCATTTGTATTTAGATATAAGTATCCCATAATATTCACATAAGTAGGAATCGAGCATCTCACGGTGGATACCGTCGTGTTCCAATATGTTTCACCTTTTTTGGAGTAAATTCAAGGGGACTCCTCGTGGGGGGTTTAGCACTGCGAAGGACCTCCCTACGATGATCCTGAGTTTCAATCAATTGGGGGATCTGGGGGGCACAGCCCCCAGTATATAATCATAATTGATAATAGAATATTGTTCTAAACTAGTGTGCATTAAATTTGTTTTTTTTTAATACTTCCTTTCATTTCTCCAACAAATAAATGTTATATTCGTATTCAGCACTCAAAACTGTATTATTGTGAAAGTTTGGTATAAAATATTTGCCTGCCGTCAAACAGAAAAGAACCCTCACTTTATAATTCAAAATTCTACAAAACATCCCTGGATATCTCCTGAACAACGAAATACAGTACAAAGTTTCTTCTTGTGAACGCCTCACCATCCTTCTCCATAACAGTAAAACGACTTTACAAACAAAAACCTAGTTATTAGATTATTTCTGTCTGTCTATTCTCATATATCAGGAAGTGGAGTTCTACTGAAAGCAAATTTCCACAATCCATGATAAAAAAATTACACAAACTCGGCCTACAAAGACCAACGTGGTTTCCACCGGATAAAGTGATCCAAAATCTTTCGAATTACGTTTTAAGTCCTCGGGAGAAGTTTTTACTCTCTTTGGGTTTTCAATTTAAACTACCACTTTCTAAGATTTTTAGTCGCGTGTGATTCAGTTCGCAAACGACTCCACATCTCTGTATGTTCGTCGCCTCCCGTTATGCTTTCTTTTTGTTTTTGTAATAACATTGTAACTATTGGCCGATTCTAACTAAATTTGAAACCATTATGTTGTTTTAGATTATCTTCCAAATGATATAATTGCCAAAGTCCTCCCAAGGTTAACCCGGGAATTATTTTGTATTGGCAATAACATCATAACTTTTCGGCCGATACACTGGTAGACTAGACTAGACTAGGCTATAATATGCTATACTCTGCTAGGCAAGCCAGGAATAGGCTATGCTATGCTAGGCTATACTATGCTAAATTATACTATACTAAGCTATGCTAAGATATAATGTACAATGGTGAATAGTCTATGTTAATTTAGGCTATAATATGCTATGCTATGATAGCATATAGTATGTTAGGCTAGAAAATAATAAGCTATGCTTGACTAGGGTATAATAGTAGAGTATAGGCTATGCATGCCTAGGATAGTTAATGCTAGGCTAGGTTAGGCTAAGCTAAGCTATACAACGAAGGCTAGGCTACGCTATGTTATGCTAGCATATCCTTCGCTATACTAGGCTATGATAAGCGTGGCTTTGCTACGGTAGGCTAAGCTATGTTATTCATGCCATGCAAGCCTAGGCTAAGATCTAATAGTTAGTCTAGGCTAGGCAATACAATGATATACTATACTAACAACGCTAGGGTAGGGTAGGGTAGGATAAGGTAGCCTATGATATACTATACTAGGCGATGCTGGTCTACGCTAGAGTATCCTAACTAGGCTAGGATAGGATGGGATATAATATACTAGGCTAGGATCCAGTTAACTAGGTTGAGCTCGGCTATACTAAGACAAGCTATAGCAGACTAGGGTAAGCTAAGCTAGACTAAGTTTTAATATACA
Source organism: Ceratothoa steindachneri (assembly GCA_963969495.1). NCBI lineage: Eukaryota > Metazoa > Arthropoda > Malacostraca > Isopoda > Cymothoidae > Ceratothoa > Ceratothoa steindachneri. The sequence continues at coordinate 87,750,227 of OZ018323.1, read as the reverse complement.
ATTGTAGGCTGCGCTAAGCTAGAGTAGTTTATACTCTGCTAAGCAGGCTAGGCTATACTTTGATAAGATAGCCTCAGGTATACTATCGTAAGCTAGGTTATTCTAATATATACTATGCTAGGCTATATATGCAAGTCTATAGTAAGCTAGGGTATACTAGGCTACTCTAGGGTATACTATGTGATTCTAGGCCATTATATGCTATGATATAATAGGCTGGGCTATACAAGGGTATGATCTGCTATGCAAAGCTATGCTGGTCTATACTACGCTCAACTAGGCTAGATTATAGTGTACCATGTTAAGCTAGCATTGGCTAGGGTAGGCTAGGCTAAACTATGGTTTTGTGTGATATGCTAAGATATACCATGTTAGAATAGGATAGGATATGCTATGGTAAGCTAGGCTATACTATGCTTATATTGTACTATGCTAGGCTAGATTAGGGTAATGTAGGCTATAATCTGCCTGGCATTGCAAGGTTAGGCTAGCCTAGGATATACGATGATAGGCTAGGCAATGCTATGTTAAACTATTATAAACTATACTAGTTTAGGCTATGCTATACTATACTATTCTAGGCAAGACTCTACCATACTATGATAAGCTATACTATGGTAAGATTTACTACCTTATATATGCTAGGCTTTACTACTAATTAAAGCCTGTTTTCGTTACACTAGGATATGTTAGGCTAGGCTTTACTATGGTTTCTAGGCTAAGATAGGCCATACTATTCATTCTCTGCTAGGTTAGGCTAGCTTAGTCTAGGTTAAACCATACTATGCCAGAGTAAGCTATACTATATAAGGCTAGGCTATACTATGCTAGCTGCGCTAGAGTATGGTATGGTAAGTTCTACTATTATAGGGAATCATAGGCTAGACTTGGTTATACTAAGCTAGGCTAGACTAGGCTACCTAATGCTAGGGTAGGCTAACTCATGCTAGGCTAGGCTATGCTATAACATAATCTACTCTGTTATACTATGATATAATATACTATGATATACTATGCTAAGATAGGCAGGATTTACTATGTTAGGCAATCTAGGTTAGTCTATACTATGCTAGGCTTTATTATGCTAGGCGAGGTAATACTATGGTAGGCTATCCTACGGTAAATTAGGATTTGCCAGGCTACTATTCGAGACTATACTAGGCTAGGCTATATAATGTTATACTATTCTAGACAATACTAGGCTATACTAGGATATGCTATGCTAGGTTATACTATGCTAGGAGATACTATACTAGATATACTATACTATATTATACTTTACTATATTATGTTTTGCTATGCCATGCTATACTATACTATGTTATGCTATAATATGATAAGCAACGCTAGGCAACAATATGCTAGGTTATATTATGCTATACTATTCTAGACTATGCAATTAGCGTGTGGCTATTTTTTTTACTTTCCAATTCCATAAATGAGGCGGGACAAAAAGTTAAGGCCGGCCATTTTAATTAAAAAATATATATTACCAAAGTCATCCCAAGATTAGCCAGGTAACTATTTTCTTTTGGCAATAACATCATAACTATTCTGACCATTCTAACGAAATCTGAAATCCTTATGTTGTTTTACATTATATTTCGAATGGTATAATTGACAGTATCCTCCCAAGGTTAGCCAGGGATTTTTTGTTTTGGCGATAACATCATAACTATTCGGCCGATTCTAACGAACCCTGAAACCCTTATATTTTTTTACATTCCCTTTCATATAATATAATTGCCAAAGTTCCCTAAGGATAGCCAGGAAATTAGTTTTTTTGGCAATAACATCATAACTGTTTGGCCGATTCTAACGAAATTTGAAACCCTTAAGGCGTTTACATTCTCTTTCGAATGATAGAATTGCCAAGGTCCTCCCAAGGCTTCTCCGGGAATTATTGAAAGTTTTCAAAGTCGTAAGGACATAAATCAGAATAAGTGAAGGCATGCGACTTTTTTTCAGCAGACTGTTAACTATATGCGGAAACTATATCTATTTACTTATCTTTCTATATCTATCATATATACATATAACTATCTATCTATATCTATATACATATCTCTATATGCATCTGTATCTACATCAATCTGTTTATCTATCTATTTATATACATATCTCTATATGCACCTGTATCTACATCAATCTGTCTATCTATATCTCTATATATCTATAATTATTTTAGGCATTTGCCTGCTACTATCTATAGAGAGAAGCCATTTCTCATCTTTCTGAATTTTTGTCGGTCTTGTGCAATTCGTTTTCAATTTTCGGCATATATTTGCACATCATTTCTCCATCTTGTTTGGGGTTTTCTAGACAGTGCTTGACCAATTTTGAATCCTTATGTAATCTTATGTAAAATCGGCAATTTTAGTATAATGGTTCTATGATATGTAGAACGGATGTATACCTTAATTCTTCAGGGCTGTTATGACCACTGGTGTTTCTTTTGAATCAAATGCTTTCTTACCGGTATTATATAAATACCAAATATAAGACGAATATTTTACTTGGAAGTTTTCTCAATGGGCTGGTTTAGATTATGTGTGAACACTCCTTGAATGCTTTTCTAAAATTAGCTTGTTCTCTCGACTGTTGGACATATATATGGTTTTCTGTTAGTAATGACGATTGTGAAGAGTTTGTACGATCAATAGATCGGGTATCAAGCTCATCAGTGCCGTTCTGGCTGTAAAAGAGCCAACGCGCTTCAGAGAAACGTACTTTACATTTATAACCTGCTCACAAGCAGGAGATACTTATCGACAAGGGCTGGGTTATTTTCCTTATAACGATGAAGGACGCAGACCGAGATTCAGAAAAATCTTGTGTGCCCCTATCAAAACGTAAGGGTAAGGAAGCTTGCATATTGATTTTCCTCTGACGCAGGCAGAAATTGATTTAGAAGTTCCTCCTATGTGATGTAAATCTGGTATTATCGCTGCGATTTCCTCTGCAACTATAATCTAATATTTAATTTAACAAGGGTTAAGTTAATTTTTTGAGAAAATCAAATTACTAGGGGTGAAGTGTTGTGTCTTAAAGCAGCGTCATTAATATCAATGTCAATTTCCAAAGATTAGCCTTCAGGAATTCAATCTCACAAGACAGAAATCAATATAACCCGCCTAATAATAGTGTTCAAATTAGGGAAACGAAAAATTTAACCATCTAATTAGAGAAGGACCTTCACTCATGTGCAGAGCCAAATGTTTCTCACCTAAACTGCTTGAGATAACGAAAAGTCGAATACAATCATTTTTGTAGCAAGGTAGAGTCAACCCTTCAAAATCACATTTTGAATCTTCCCTTAACATACTTTAGAAAAAAGATCAATCTTAGACTAACAGGCGATTGCAGAATGTCAACTTTAATCACAGTTATGATAGTGCACAAGCATTCCAGAGGTTCATCGACCATACCTTATGAGGGTTAGAATACACTTTTGCATATGCAGACCACCTCTTGGTGGCCGGTAACGAAGCAGAAGAACAGCACCTAGAACAACTTTCGCCTGATTGCGATTGTACTGATTTCCCATCCACTACGCTTCAGTCAGTTCCAAAGGAATGTCCCCAGACAGCAATAAAATCACACATCAAGGAATTCCTGCGCCGTCAAAAATTAAAACAATTAATTTTTTTTTAGGGTTGATCAACTTTTTTTTACGGTTTGTGAAAAACGCGAACTATCGTTCTCCGACTAACTAGACGTTTAAAAGGCACGAACAAAAAGCGATCTAACTCTCCCTTTAAAATTAGACGACTCTGTAGGAAATGTCTATCCGCAAATCAAAAAGGAGACTTAGCAGAAGCTACTCTCTTTTGACACACCCTAAAAAAATTTACCTCTCGACACACAACCCACTATCCCAACATTGGCGTACGAACAATTATAGAGCAACCATACGAAGACTATCGGGGAGTTTTAGGTTTTTTGTTTTATGCATTCAAGGCTGTCTAACTAAATCTTTCAACATTTAGCAATGCGCTATTAAACACAATTTGATCAATAAGCATTTTAAACATATGCTCGAAGGAACGGAGTTATATGTACGTGCAGATAAAATGTCGTGCAATATTCGGCATAAGAGAGGACGCGTCCTTGAATACATAAGCCAATTCACTAATGACATAAACATAAGACATATTTTGTGTAGGTAAAATCCTAGCGAGGCCTCCCCAGAGTTCCTATTGCAATGGATGACGCAGAATACTTCTCTCAGCAATTACATTTATCCTGTGTTGCACAAGACACAACCTTACCCTTTGAATCAACTCAATTGTACAAGCTATTTCATCCATTGTAACCCTGGATTAGAAAACTCTTGGCAACATCCAACCCACAGATGAGGAATTAATTACTTCTCAATAGGATTCTTCAACTTCGCTTGACCTACACAAATTAACTTAGCTCTCCTCTCACAACGCTATTATTTGAGTTTTTCACAAGGGTTAGTGAGCATATTTATTTCCAAGATTGGGTTTGACTAGTTGCGCAATTTGGGCCTGTTAGGCCCCGATTTCTCTGTAAAGGAATGCCTAAGCAAGTTAGAAATTTGGTTCAGATTTGTCCCAAAGGCCAAAAGCTAAATTACACTGCCACACGAAAACCTCTATACACAATTTATAGCTCTCGACGACAGGTTCCGCTGTTTTTGTTGAGATAGTAGGCCTTTACTCACGGACAACTAGGGTTTTAGGTATCTTCTCAGGCATTTGGTGATAAATTAAATGGTAGAAGCGTTACCTAAAGAGCGTTCCAAAAGTCTTTTAACGTAGCCTGTACTAACTAAACGAGCCAAAATTTCTATACATTTTTATTGAAAAACAATTTTGCTAGACATAACTAGAAAATTATGTTTTCTTCTAAGTTTTGTTTTGATACTAGTTAATATTTTGCAAGTGAACACTCCGTCATATGCCCCCCCACCCTTCCTCCCCAAATAAGAATGCTGGTATTTAGGGTTTATACCTAAAACTAACTAATCTTTACTCAAACATAAAATTTAATGCCATTTTCTAACAACATATAAACGATTTTCAATTTTGTTTGAAAATATTTTACTGTAACGAAGTGAAACTACATCAGAATTAGAGCTATTCTGATTCATTAATGAAAATAAATGCTAGTTAGCAGACACAACTACGCAAATTATGTCATTGGCAGAAATATTTTGCTTTGCGTGCAAGTTGAGTCGTTCACTAGTGGCTCATAGTATCAAGTCGTAATTTAAGTACAAAGTTTCCTGACATCAAGCGCACACTTGCCTAAAATCAGCAACTACTCATCCCTGCCAGTGGTTTGTTTGCAGGTGGTTTGCCAGTGGTTTGACTCACAAAGTGCACGTGAGTCAAAGTTATGCAGATACACGATTCTTCCGATCGCTTTCGTCTTTATTCTTAAAGACCTTTACGAATAAAGACGAAAGCGCTTGGAATATATATATATATATATATATATATATATATATATATATATATATATATATATATATATATATATATATATATATATATTGTAAAAGCCCGACATCCCTTCTTTGAGCGACCGAAAGCTATCGGCCGGTGTGGTTGGCAGGTAAACTAGCATGCATCCACCCCCAGTATGTGTGGAGAAGTGATCCACAGAAACAAGAGAGAAGAGATCCTACTGTAGGTGACCCCGAGAAAAATCAAAGAGAAAAAAACCATTGCCAGGCAAGGACTCAAACCTCAGATCTCTGGTTATCTAGACCAGTGCTCTACCGACTGAGTTAACAGAACACGTAATCCGTGACGGGGTATTTCAACGATTTAACTCTTTCGTTCGCACCTCCAAAGACCACCGCTCAAATGAAACTGTGCATGTAAGGACGGAGAAGATACAGTTGTAAAAGCAGACATCCCTTCTTTTAGCGACCGAAAGCTATATATATATATATATATATATATATATATATATATATATATATATATATATATATATATATATATATATGTATATATGTATGTTGTATATATATATATATATATATATATACAAGGTAAAAACCATGCACGCTATTCATAAAAGCATCTTTATTGGTCTGGGTTTGAACGTTTCGAAGTCCAGCCTCATCATCGGCACTAAGAAACTAAGATAGTAAAGGGTTAAAATTTCTAGTTTTCATAAAATACTAAAATTGAATAGTGCAATTTAGGATAAGTTGCTCAATACAAGAATAAAATTTCAGTAATTCATTGTAAGGGAATGGTCACTTCCCCCCCCCCCCCTCGTTCACTCTTGGTGCAGTTCCAAGGCGGTCACCGCAAAGACATCCGGCCGAAGGCATCGGCGGGTCCAGCGTGACCGCAGCACTGCCCCAGACCGTGCCATGAAAGAGGTCACCCCCCCCCATCGTTCACTCGTGATGCAGTCCCAAGGCGGTGGTTACCGCAAGGACATCCGCCCCAGGCATCGGCGAGTCGAAAGTTTGACCAGAGGGTGGCATAACTCGTTGCCATGTAAGACCCTAAAGGTCAAAAAGGTAAGATCTTCCCCCAGGAGAGTGAGATCCAGTTTCAGGTCGAACAAAGAAATTGGAGACGGTTTTCTCCCAACCTCGATGGTTAACGAGGAGCCGATGTTTGACTTCGTGGGAAAGACCGTTTGAAAAAAAGAACTCTCCTGGGGCCGTCCTCAAGCCCCTCTCCCCCCCTTACCACCCCCAGTGGGGGTGCGAGGTATAAATGAGGAACTCTGAGGAAAATCGAGGTAGTATACGTCAGGCCAGGTGACGAAGTCCTCGGATCCCCAACCGGGCTACCTAGACTGGATTGGTAGTATACGTCAGGCCAGGTGACGAAGTCCTCGGTTCCAAAACCGGGCTACCTTAGACTGGATAGGTAGTATACGTCAGGCCAGGTGACGAAGTCCTCGGTTCCAAAACCGGGCTACCTTAGACTGGATAGGTAGTATACGTCAGGCCAGGTGACGAAGTCCTCGGATCCAAAACCGGGCTACCTTAGACTGGATAGGTAGTATACGTCAGTCTCTAGGTGACGAAGTCCTCGGATCCACACCGAGCTACCGAGACTGGAGAGGTAGTTTACTTGTGTCGCCAGACCAAGAAGCACCCTGCAAGAGAGGCAGGGCTACCTACCTTAAGGGGCTAAGAAAAAGCTCATCCTTGAGCTAAGTCCCTGGTTGTCAAACCAAACAATAAGTGAACTTTGGTAAGTTCGACTTACTCTCGCCAGAGAGATTCCTCATATCCTGGTGTACCTTAAAAACCAGTGGTATTCCTCGTCCTTGAGGAATTAAGAAGAAGAAGGAAAAGGCTCCCCCTCGAGCCCGTTATTCGGTGGCCACACCAAACTGTAAGTAACTTATTCTCGCCAGAGAAACCCCCCTCCGTCATCCACGCCCGTGAAGAAGACCCTCCCCGAGTTCAGTCCTCGTCCATAAGGAAATTAGTAACGAAGAAAAAGCTCCTCCTCGAGCTCGTTACTCGGTGATCACACCGCACTCCAAGTAAGCTTGATTCAAGAACCAAGTTCAACTCACTCTCGCCAGAGAGACCACGACTACCTGGGTGTTGCATAGAGCACCGTATTGATTCTCGTCCTTGAAGAATCCCCCCCCCCCCCCGGAAGAACGTGTCGACCCCCCAGCGGCTACCCTCGCCAAGACGACCGTGGAATTCCGCCCATCTACACGCGTCAAGTGTAAATATTTCTGAGGCCCTTTAAACTCCACGAGTCCGTAAGCCTAATTCTAATATTATTGTTTTGTCTAGAGAAAACGTGAACTTAATTTTGTGGGTCAACTAATTTAATTAATTCTTGTTTATAATAATATTTAGAGTATTGCTGTAGTTAAAGTAGAAAGGTTGTGTATTCAATGGTTAAAGATAAAATATAAGTTTATTTTGTGAATTAGTGGGCGTTTCTTTTATATCCTGACGTGTTTGGTAAAGGCTCTTTTCTTTAAGATATTCTTATAATATCAATAATTAGACACTCTTAGCACTCTTAGAATAGAACAAAAAGGAGGGACATTCTACGACACTAACTAAATAAAAGAGGTGTCAGAGGTCAGGTCAGTAGGGTTCTTAGCAGAAAGAATTCTACTACGATATAATTAAAGTGGTGTCAGGTTTTGTAGGTTATTATTAGAAAGAACCCAGCAGTGTCTAATTAGGAAAGAGCCAACACGTAAAGGAAGATCAGGAATAAGAGAATAATTGACGAGAGGAAAATTGGTAGAGTTAGGGGTGGTAACAATATAAAGGTAATTGGCAGGTCAAGTGGTAAATTTGTTGTCGGGAGTGATATTTCAATCAGCATAGTAGTGGGATTAAGGGTAAGTTATGCTGAGCGCTACCTGGTGAGTGGCGGCATAATTATCTGAAAATACAGAAAGGAAAAATCGACGGACCAACACGAAATGGATCCAGTCAAAAGATTTTACCAACAAGCCCAAAGTCTGGGACTTGAAGGCACAGAAATGCATGACTACGTCATGGCAGAATTAAGAATAGATTGTGTAGAAGAAGAAAGAATTTGGGATATAGAAAAGGAACAAGAATTAATAAAGTTTGAGAGAGAAAAAGAGGATATAATAAGAGAGGATACAAGAGAACGTGAATTAATGGAAATATGGATGAACCGGAATAGTGAAGAATCCCGAATACAGCGGAAAATAGAAACAGAGGAAAGAAGAATGCTGAGAGGAGGTAAAACAAGCGAAAGAATAATATTGTTGAAAAGAGAAGCACAAGAATTCAGAATAAGGATAGAAATGGAAGATGAAGAAAGAAGACTAAAGATAAAGCTGGAAGATGAAGAAAGAAGAACTCAACGGGAAAACGAAATAGCGAAATCAGAACAAGAAGCCGAGGAAAGGAGAATGAAGATGGAAAAAGAGTCAAAAGAGAGGAGAATAAAGATTAAAAAAGAAATAGATGAAAGGAGAATGAAGAGGGAAATAGAACGTGCTCAAGCGGAAAGAGAAGAGAGAGAAGAAAAGGAAAGATTGCTCGCACTCGAAAGAGCATCTATCGAGAATCTCCTAGAGGCCGAGGAAGTTGGAGCCCGGCCTGGACCTAAGAAAGGACCATCGAGGGAAACCCAGCCAATTGGGGTAACGATGGAAGAAGTAGGAAGTAGGGATGAGGTACCAGCAGGAGTACCTAAAGGAAACCCTACGAGGAGAACCCAGCCAAATGGGGTTATCTGGGAAGAAGAAGAAGGTAGGGTAGAGGTACGAGCAGGTGTACCTGAGGAACTACCTACTAAGAGAAGTGAGTCAAATGAGTTGACAAGGAAGGAGGAAAGAGGTGCTATGGCTATGCACCCAGGTAAGACTAGTCAAATGGTAGACGCGGATGAGTATCCCCTACTCCTAGTAGTCTCCTCCCCGAACGGAACGTCCACGGAGTTACCGCTAAATCGCCAAGTCGTAGTGAGCGCCAAGCCCATTAACGACCTCGCTGGGAAAAGTTTTCTCGATCCCCAAAGATCGAACCCAGACACGATCTTCCCGTGTACCTGGTTAAAGGAGAGCTATGGGACCTACGCTCCCATCAATTATGCCCCGCTGCAACAGGCCGCTCAAGCCTTAATGTTCAATTTAAATGTAGTCAAGTACCATAATATGGGTAAGTCGAGTAGGTTAAAATACCGCTACCATTTAGTAACATACTGGGGTAGACTCGATAACCCGAATGGCCGACTCAGGCGCGGTAGAATAATGGTCACAGAGCACCATTTTAGGATCAGCTACCTCAAAGGAGCCGATAAAGGACAGCTGCTCTATAGGCGGAGACGAAATACCATTGAGGGTTATTTCAGCACCTAATGAGCGTGAAACCATGTTTTCAGTTGTTGTTCGTGTAAATATTTATCGGTAGGAATTAAGTTCTCAAAAACTTAGAAATGTAAGGAAGTAGCTTGTTTTGTTTTGTTTTTTTTATGGGTAATCGATGAATTAAGGTTTTGTTATGTTCATGTAAAATTGTAAATCGAGTGTCTAGCTCGACACATTGCCTGTGTAAACGCGCGCGTGGGCGCTCATATGTAAGGAAACTTAATGTAAGGGAGGGCTCAAAGAAATACAACTTTGCTAAGCTCGACTAGGTTGAGTAAGTTGTTTTGAGTTCCCGGGAGCATCCCCCGCCCCCCCATTATTTTCTTCGGTGGGAGGTGTGTAAGGGAATGGTCACTTCCCCCCCCCCCCTCGTTCACTCTTGGTGCAGTTCCAAGGCGGTCACCGCAAAGACATCCGGCCGAAGGCATCGGCGGGTCCAGCGTGACCGCAGCACTGCCCCAGACCGTGCCATGAAAGAGGTCACCCCCCCCCATCGTTCACTCGTGATGCAGTCCCAAGGCGGTGGTTACCGCAAGGACATCCGCCCCAGGCATCGGCGAGTCGAAAGTTTGACCAGAGGGTGGCATAACTCGTTGCCATGTAAGACCCTAAAGGTCAAAAAGGTAAGATCTTCCCCCAGGAGAGTGAGATCCAGTTTCAGGTCGAACAAAGAAATTGGAGACGGTTTTCTCCCAACCTCGATGGTTAACGAGGAGCCGATGTTTGACTTCGTGGGAAAGACCGTTTGAAAAAAAGAACTCTCCTGGGGCCGTCCTCAAGCCCCTCTCCCCCCCTTACCACCCCCAGTGGGGGTGCGAGGTATAAATGAGGAACTCTGAGGAAAATCGAGGTAGTATGCGTCAGGCCAGGTGACGAAGTCCTCGGATCCCCAACCGGGCTACCTAGACTGGATTGGTAGTATACGTCAGGCCAGGTGACGAAGTCCTCGGTTCCAAAACCGGGCTACCTTAGACTGGATAGGTAGTATACGTCAGGCCAGGTGACGAAGTCCTCGGTTCCAAAACCGGGCTACCTTAGACTGGATAGGTAGTATACGTCAGGCCAGGTGACGAAGTCCTCGGATCCAAAACCGGGCTACCTTAGACTGGATAGGTAGTATACGTCAGTCTCTAGGTGACGAAGTCCTCGGATCCACACCGAGCTACCGAGACTGGAGAGGTAGTTTACTTGTGTCGCCAGACCAAGAAGCACCCTGCAAGAGAGGCAGGGCTACCTACCTTAAGGGGCTAAGAAAAAGCTCATCCTTGAGCTAAGTCCCTGGTTGTCAAACCAAACAATAAGTGAACTTTGGTAAGTTCGACTTACTCTCGCCAGAGAGATTCCTCATATCCTGGTGTACCTTAAAAACCAGTGGTATTCCTCGTCCTTGAGGAATTAAGAAGAAGAAGGAAAAGGCTCCCCCTCGAGCCCGTTATTCGGTGGCCACACCAAACTGTAAGTAACTTATTCTCGCCAGAGAAACCCCCCTCCGTCATCCACGCCCGTGAAGAAGACCCTCCCCGAGTTCAGTCCTCGTCCATAAGGAAATTAGTAACGAAGAAAAAGCTCCTCCTCGAGCTCGTTACTCGGTGATCACACCGCACTCCAAGTAAGCTTGATTCAAGAACCAAGTTCAACTCACTCTCGCCAGAGAGACCACGACTACCTGGGTGTTGCATAGAGCACCGTATTGATTCTCGTCCTTGAAGAATCCCCCCCCCCCCCCGGAAGAACGTGTCGACCCCCCAGCGGCTACCCTCGCCAAGACGACCGTGGAATTCCGCCCATCTACACGCGTCAAGTGTAAATATTTCTGAGGCCCTTTAAACTCCACGAGTCCGTAAGCCTAATTCTAATATTATTGTTTTGTCTAGAGAAAACGTGAACTTAATTTTGTGGGTCAACTAATTTAATTAATTCTTGTTTATAATAATATTTAGAGTATTGCTGTAGTTAAAGTAGAAAGGTTGTGTATTCAATGGTTAAAGATAAAATATAAGTTTATTTTGTGAATTAGTGGGCGTTTCTTTTATATCCTGACGTGTTTGGTAAAGGCTCTTTTCTTTAAGATATTCTTATAATATCAATAATTAGACACTCTTAGCACTCTTAGAATAGAACAAAAAGGAGGGACATTCTACGACACTAACTAAATAAAAGAGGTGTCAGAGGTCAGGTCAGTAGGGTTCTTAGCAGAAAGAATTCTACGACATTCATGATACAATATAGAGATTGGATGCTGTTTGATTTATATTTATATTAGGTTTAAGTTTTATGATGTAAAGTGATTCTAATATTCGCAGTTCGTTGGGATGAGGGATATGACTAAGTATTATAAAATTATCCATATTAATTTCAGACTTACATCCTTTGATGTAATCTTGTATGGGCGAGAGGTCTGGTTTGTTTAGAATCACCCCCGTGCGGGTCGACCTTTCCCGCACGGGGAAGGATTCCATTTTTCATGCAGGATTCATTGAAGTCGACAGCAACGGCTGCAATGTTTACTTTTGGCTGCAGCTTTCTTATAGCTACGACCATAGTTTTAAAAGATGGCTCTAGTCGAGGAGAATTACTCGGAAGATGCATAACTTTATTTGCTTTGGCAAATAAAGTTATGCCTCTTGCATAGTATAGTACTATAATGCAGCCGTTGCTTTCGACTTCAATGAATCGTGCATATATATATATATATATATATATATATATATATATATATATATATACAAAGAAAGAGTAACTACAGGTTCTGCGGGTCATAATACAACCACCACAGGGCTATGCCATTTTTATTTTCTGCCTTTCAAATAAATTTGAAGACAGAAAGAAAGATGCAGAAACCTTGTATAGCTGACTATAAATACATATACTCGTAGTACAAGAGAAAGAAGAATTGGACGCGTTTGAGCAAATAAGACCAGAAACCAGAGTTTTTAAAGGCAAAATAGAGGGACATTAGAAGAATCCAGAATCAAAGGCCAGGAATTTTGAAAACTTTTTTACCCTGGCGTTATTTCTGTCTCCTCGGTAAAGGATCGCCTTCACTGTGCCGCCCTCTGCTCCCTTTGATTCTGGTTTCTTCCAATGTCCTTCTCTCTTGCCTTTAAAAAAACTTGTCTCATTCGTTCATTCGCGTTCAATTCTTCCTTCTCTTGTACTATATATATATATATATATATATATATATATATATATATATATATATATATACGGGGCCATAAGTACGAGGATACTACAGTTACATAAAAAAAATGCATTTGTTTTCGTTAATAACATATTTTACACAAAAGTTGTACGTGGAGTGTCCTGGGAATCATGGACCACCCTGTATATCACATTTTATATTTATCCCTTTCTTTACAGTCCTCTGCTTACAAACATTTTGCCCGTGATGTTCTTATTGCTTTTCGTCTTAAATCACTGTAATACTGAGCAAACATCCACGCTCTTCCATAGCTCAAAGACGGCTTATTCAAGGTTTTCCCATTTCCCATTTCATCCCAACCATTAACCATTCCTTCCCATAGCTCTACATTAGAATTGCAATATAGTGATTGAGAAGGCTGAGAAATGGGGAGGATTTGGGGGAACTCGTCCAGATAACTACCAACTACCCAACTTCGGTAACGGAGGCTTTTATTAACCAACCTAACAACGCAACATTCTGAGCATAGCTAAACTGAAACAGAGCAGCTTTAACCAGCACTCTCAATAAAGCTAACCACTCATTGGCCAGAGTGGAGGGGAAGAAAGTCTTTGCACACAAATCTCTTTCAAATTATTTAATGTAAAGAGCACTTTTATGCTCGAAACTTATCGCATAAAAATTTGTGTAATGAATGCAATCATGAAAGAGAAAACAAAATTATCCCTATCTAATTGTCAATTAATTTTAATATAATTGGAGGGTTGTCAGAAATATTAGTCTGTTTTTTTTCAATTTTCGTTAAAATGGAAATTATGATCAGTATTTTCGACTTTTCGTTTGTCATATGTTCTAGAATCGATACTGAAGTAAAAGATTACTACAAGCATTTTTGGTCGCGTGCGAGTCAGGTCGCGAGCGACTCTACATCTCACTATGTCGGTCGGTCGGCTCCCGTTTTGCTATATTTTTTTGTTTTTGCAATAACAGCATAACTATTGGGCCTATTCTAACAAAATTTGAAATACTTATGTTGTTTTACATTCTCTTTCAAAAGATATAATTGCCAAAGTCCTGTCAAGGTTATCCCGGGAATTATTTTATTTGGGCAATAGAATCATAACTTTTCAGCCCATACTCTGCTATAATAGCCTAGGCTATAATATGCTATACTCTGCTAGGCAAGCCTAGAATAGGCTATGCTATTATTATCTAGGCTATTATAGGATTGGATATACTATGCTAAGCTATGCTAAGATATAATGTACAAGGGTAAGATATGCTATGCTAATTTAAGCTGTAATATGCTAAGCTAGGATAGCATATAGTATGTTAGGCTAGACAATAATAACCTATGCTTGGCTAGGGTATAATAGTATAGATTAGGCTATACATGTCTAGGATAGTTAAAGCTAAGCTAGATTATGCTAGGGTAGGCACGGCATGAAAGGCTATACTAGGCTAGACTACTCTATGGTATGCCAGGTTAGTCTTTGCTATACCAGGCTAGGATAAGCGAAGCTTTGCTAGTGTAAGCTAGGCCATGTTATGCATGCTATGTAAGACTAGGTTGAGATCTAATAGTCTACTCTAGGCTAGGCCATACTATGATATAATATACTATACTAACTAGGGTAGGGTAAGGTAAGGTAGCCTATGATATACTATACCAAGTATTGCTAGGCTAGGCTAGAATATGCTAACTAGGCTAGGATGGACTATACTAGGCTAGGCTCCAGTGAACAAGGCTCAGCTAGGCTATAATAAGATAGGATATACTAGAATAGGGTAAGATAAGCTAGGCTAGACTTAGTTTTAATATACAATTGTAGGCTGCGCTAAGCTAGGCTAGGTTATACTCTGCTATGCAGAATAGGCTATAATTCGATAAGCTAGGCTATTCTATGATACACTGTGATAGGCTCAGATATACTATACTAAGCTAGGTTAATCTAATATATACTATGCTGGGCTATATATGCAAGTCTATACTAGGCTAAGTAGGGTATACTAGGCTACTCTATGGTTTCCTTTGCGATTCTAAACCATTACATGCTATGTTATACTAGGATGGGCTATACAAGGGTATGCTACTAGTATGCTATGAAAGGCTATGCTGGACTATACTCGCAATAGTAGATTAGATTGCAGTGTACCATCCTAAGCTAGCATAGGCTAGACTATGGGCTGGGTGTGATATGCCAAGATATACCATGTTAGAATAAGATAAGATAGGATCTACTATGCTAAGCTAAGCTATACTATGCTAGACTAGTTTATACTAGGCTAGGCTAGGTTATACAATGCTTAAATTATACTATGTTAAGCTAGATTAGTGTAAGGTAAGCTATGATCGATAGGCTATACTATGCTAGGCTTTGCAAGGCTAGCCTAGGCTATACGAAGATAAGATAGGCAATACTATGTTAAACTATTCTAGGTTAGGCTCTGCTATACTCCACTATTTTAGGCTAGGCTATACTATACTATGATAAGCTATACTATGGTAAGCTTTACTACCCTATATATGCTAGGCTATACTAGGCTATATTAGGCTAGTTTTTGTTAGGCTAGGCGATGTTAGGCTATGCTTTACTATGATTTCTAACCTAAAATAGGCCATACCTTACATTCTCTGCTAAGCTAGGCTGGATTAGTCTAGGCTAAGTCATACTATGCCAGGGTAAGCTATACTATGTAAGGCTAGGCTATACTATGCTAGCTACGCTAGATTATGGTATGGTAAGTTCTATTATTATAGGGAATCATAGGCTAGACTTGGTTATGCTAAGCTAGGCTAGACTAGGCTACCTGATGAATTGCAAAGGTCCTAACAAGGTTAGTCCGGGAATTATTGAAAGTTTTCAAAGTCGTAAGGACATAAATCACAATAAGTGAGGCCACGCGACTTTTTGGTCAGCAGACCTTTTTTATTTAGTACTGAAACTCTGGAGCGAAATGCCACAAGTCAGGAACCATGGGGAAGTTGCCGATGTTGTCGACAACGTCATAACATCAATTATTGAGCTACTTTACGAAGGTTGCAGCTACAGGAACATCTCTTCATTAGTAAATGTGTCGTGGCAGTGTTGGTTCAATAATTCAACGAATATAATTTGGGTCAAAGGCGATCACAAAATATTCAACACCTTGAGATAAGGCCTTGGATAATGTGTTAAAATTGAATCGAAATATTGAGAACCTAAACACATCATATAGAAATCGTCTACAGATTGTTAATTGATGGAACGTAAACCTCTCGAAAGATTAAAAAACAAAACATGTAATAGAACTTTTGCAAAACCCGGTAACATGTTTACACTTGGGATTTTATGGAACCTTTTTTTTTATTCCAACTCTCTCAACCCTCCCCATATTGTCGAAATACCTATAATATCGGTTTTTCAAAGTATCCATCTAGTAAGAGAATAAGCTACCCCCACTCACAGCGCGAAAGAAACTTTAAAAGGTTGGAGAGGAAAAATACTGTCTCAAAATATCTTCCCGAAATTACAAAGAGTCAAAGTTTAAAGGCACTGGTGTTAACTTAAATTTTCTCTCGTGGATGGGTTTAGAGAGCTTGAAAGGGAGGATAAACAAGGTCTGCTGGCCAAAAAGTTGCGTGCTCCCACTTATTCTGATTTATAACCATACGACCTTCAAAACTTGCAATAATTCCCCGACTAACCTTGGGAGGACCTTGGCGATTCCATCATTCGAAAAAGAATGTAAAAAAACATAAGAGTTTCAAATTTCGTTAGAACCAAACCTAAAATAGAATAGCCTGGCTATGCCAAGCCTACCCTAACCTAGCTTAGTATAATCTAGCTAGTCTAGTATAAACTAGCAGAATATAGCCTACTTTATCCTACCTTAGCTTAGTATAGCCTAGCCTAGCTTAGTAACCCTAGTCTAACCTAGCATAATATAGTATAGCCTAGCTTAGCCTAGCCTAGTATAGCCTTGTTTAGTGTAGCCTAGCTTACTATAGCCTAGCATAGCCTAACCAGGTATGGCTTAGCATTGCATGCCAGAGCCTAGCCTAGCGTCGCCTAGAGTAGCCTAGCTTAGTATAGCCAAGCTAGAATAGGCTACTATAGCCAATCTAATATATCCTTACATACGATAGCCTAGCCTATCATACTATAGCCTAGCTTGGTATAGCCTATCCTAGCATACCCACACCTAACATAACCACACCTAACATAATATAGTCAAGCGTATCATATTATAGCCTAGTATACCTTGGACTAGTAGAGCATACCATACCCTAGACTAGAATAATCTTGCATATATTAGCCTATTATAGCCTTGGTTAGCTAGCCTATCGTAGCCTAACATAATATTACCTAGCATAGCAGAGCATAGCCCTCTCTAGCCTATTATACTTTAGCCTACACTAGCCTAGCATAGTATAGCCCTGTCTAGCCTAGTATAGCTTAACATTGATTAGCCTAGCACGGTATAACCTAGCCTAGCATTAACTATCCTAGACAAGTATAGCCTATACTATCCTATTATACCCTAGGCAAGCATAACTTAGTATTTTCTAGCCTAACATACTATATGCTATCCTAGCATAGCATTTTATTACTTTAATAACATAGTATATCTTACCCTTGTACATTATATCTTAGCATAGGCTATTATAGCCTAGCCAATTCTAGGCTTTCCTAGCAGAGTATAACATATTATAGCCTAGTCTAATCTAGTAGAGTATCGGCCGAATAGTTATGATGTTATTGCCAAAACAAAATAATTTCCGGGCTAACCTTAGGAAGACTTTGGCAATTATATCATTCAAAAGAGAATGTGAAACAACATCAACGTTTCAAATTTCGTTAGAATTGGCCGAAAAGTTATGATAATATTACAAAAAACAAAAAAAAAAGGCAAAACGAGGACCGACCGACATAGTGAGATGTAGAGTCGCTCGCGACCAGACTCGCACGCGACTAAAAACTAAATTCTCTTCTCAATTTTATTTTTACTCACGCAAATTGAAACAGGTCTTTTCCCCTTTGGAATTACCTGCTATTTTATTATAAAAGTTTCCTTCTCAAAACGGAGCCGGATATTTAATTTTAGACTGCGTCTTTTTTACGCCCTGATATAAACTTATCTCAAACGTGTTTAGAATTGATTCAAAAAATTATGTTGAGTTTGTTCTTAGAACTTGGTCAGTAATATCTAAAGATTGCGGAGAGAGGTTAAAAAAGCAACAGGTATTTTAAGTACATTATAAAAGTCCCCTGCTACTTACACCGACACACGCACATCACACAAATTCAGGCCTTTAGAGGCCTGCACAATGGTGACTTTATCAATACAGGACACCTTTTGATGAGGATTTCCAAAATCTTTCAACCTAAATCGGTCAATTTGGTCCGGGATAGAATGAAAATAAGAGAGATGGATGACGAAATAAATAAATAATAAAATTGATCGAGATTCAAAGATTAGAGATGAAAAGGGCTTCCTTGCCCATGTCCTCAAACCTCACTGCTGGGGCCGTGAGGGAATGTTTGAAGTCTCCCAAAACAAGTAGGTCAAGAGTACTGGTACTGAGAAAAAAAGATCCCATAGCCTCTGTGGGTTTGTTGCCCCCATGAAGGAAGTGGTATGCTATAACCTTCCCCAATTAAATTCTAATAGTATTTATTTACTGGTACCGTTCCATCCCATGAGATTGGAGTTCATTATATCTCGTCATGCGCAACATCACAAACAAAGACTGAGTGATAAGGAAGCGGGAATCATCTACATTCCAGACGAGCAAGATGCTTCTCTTACTAGGCGATACTTGGCCGCGTGGTTCGGCTGGAATTTGACAGTTTCGGTTTCCCGATCATGGAGCTTTTTCTGTTTGCCCACTTATGGTGGTTTGACCTAATGATATCATACGCGATGAGCAGCCCCAATTCTTTCAGTACAGCTTTAGCCTACACCTGATATGCCTCCGCGCCGCTTTCAACCCTGCAGAGCCCGCTTTCATTGCTGGAGGTTTGCAGGTGCAGGAAAGTTGCGTTGCCTCTCAGTCCTTAGAACTCAATTACGCTTACTGTACATTCTCTACGTATTCACTTTCTTAACTTCACAATTCCCTAGATTTATATGGTGATTTGGACTGTTATAAATAGTATAATATTTCCGTGTCGTTAAAAAAAATAAAATTACACGATATTATGACTACCTGGTACTAAACTATGGCCATATCATCATTTCTGGAATATATCGTTTGTGGTGTATTAGTTATTTGAGGGTTCTTGTGTTATAGTTTCTCAGTTATGATTTATATAGCCTTTGATTATTACGTCAGCTATTACCTACCTCGTTTAGCGTTAATGAAAAGACTTTTCATCCGATTTTATCTTGCATCTTCTCGACCCGCACATGAAAAAAATTGTTGTTTTCCCAAGTTGCTGTATTCTTTGCTTCATGTATGTAGGCATTATACCTTGCACTTTTTTGTTGTGTTTATAGATTGCGTTTTTCTTTTGTCATAGCTATAAATTTTTGCATGTGAAAGTTGTTGGAATATTTAGTAAATGTTAGGCTAGAATGTTTCCTGGACAGAGGAAGTCATTTTTTTTTTTCTGTAAAATGTGATATCCGTAAGTTCTTGTCACCGTCTAAGGCGCTGCTTCGACTGTAGGGAGTAGTTTGCGAAGTTGTCCTTCGCAGGCTGAATTTCTGACGTTCTCTGGGAGTCGGGTTCCCGCCGCCCTCAACCCTGTCGTCCCACTACTTCTCTGTCATCTCCACGCTGTCCTTCTGTTGCTCCCTCTCCTTTGCCTTCGGTCTCTTCCCTCGGTTCCTCCTTTTCACCCTCTCCTTTCCATTTGGTATCTTCTCATGTTCTTTCTTCTGTCGCGGACCGTGAGACCGACCGATCTGAGACGCTGGAGAATATCCGGCAGTTCACTCAGGCGTCTGTCCCAGCTGTTCCTTCCGTTCTTTTAACTCAGCCATAGATAACGAATACTTGATTGGTAGCTCAAAATCGGGCAAAAACAAAAATCGTTCTCATTTCTTTAAGTTTAAAGATATTCACCCCAAATTTGGCATGAAGCACCCTGGGACCAATGTACTTCGAGTTCTGAAGTCCAATTTTTATTAGACATACAGATTCGGCGTGACGAACGAAAGTGTGACTTATTTAATGAAAAATAAAAAATATAAACCTCATATTTATAACCGATGTTGGTTATATTCAATTAATTTTTTTTTTAATAAGGCTGTGTACAATGGGATTCTTAGATACTACAGGGTGTCTACTAATATCAAATTTAAAAATTCCATAAGTTTTCCAGGTCTTTTCCAGATACTTAAAAAAAATAATAAATGGCAAAATCTCTAATTAAAACTGTAATGAAAAATGGGTATATTACATTTAACTACAGACATATTTCAAAGTATATTCTAATAAGTGAAATAAAGTAGGTAACATCAATTAAAGAAAAAAAGAAGAAATCCCTCCAGGGTGCACACCTGACCCATCTAGCAAACAATTATATTTCCATTAGGTATCATTTAGCTAGACCCCCGCATTTAATTTCATTTTTTTTTAACTCTATGAATCTTGTTCATAGCCCATGGACGAGTACCGACTATATTATTCTAAAATAGGTATAATAAAGTAATAGCTAGTAAGAATCTAAGGTGTGGACACCTTAGATTCTAATATCTACCCTAGGACTTTTTCTTACTAGAAAGTTTCTTCTTCTTGTAGTCACTTTTGCTCCTGGTTGCTTTCTCGGGTGCATTCGGATTACCTCTTTTTATGCCTCTTCTTTTGACTTTTGCATGGGCATCACTGGTAGCTTTTGACACTATATGTTTGCCCATGACATGGAAGAGGGACCTGGTGATGGCAGGAACAACGGTGTTGACCAGGCTGCAACCCTTTTCACAATCCAGCAGGGACATGCCTAAGTCATTGCTCATTATTTCCTTGTAGACAATCACGAACACTTCTTCTGAAGAGTAGGCCGCTAGCAACTTGGCCCTCCTTTCGCCTGGTGTTGTAATCGCCTTGAAGACTTCCACGGCCATCATGGTCATGTGGATGCACTCGTTTGAGGGGTAGAGGAGACCGCCGCGTTCCTGGAATTCAATCATCTCTCTGAAAGTCTCTGGTAGCTTGTCGGGGTTGGCCACCTTCACTGAAGGCATAAGGGTGTTGCCTTCTACCAGAGCCTCCTGGCAAGAAACACACTTTAGGAGGCTGCGGGCCTTTCTGGCAAAGTAATACACCATTTGTAATCATATGAATAACAGTGTACAGTATTATTAATTAGATTTTATTGCTGTCTTTGAACCCTTGTTTAATAAATTTACCAGGCAATGACTTCGCCAGGGAGCTTGCGCTTCGCTACTAAGATTTAAATTTAAAATCTAAAAAAAAGCACCCATGGCTAAATTTTTATAAATTTCCTGAACTTCGCCAATTATAATAATTTTAAAAAGGAACTCTAAACTAAATTTCCCCCTTTCAAAATTTCACGTTGCTAAAATATAGTTATAGAAGAAGACATAATTAAATATATTTTATGAACTTCACCATTTGAGTTTGAAAAAATTATCAAAATTTCGATACTTAAATTTATTTCTGAACTTCACCATTTTGTTTTTGATATTATAAAAGAATTATTAGAAATAACTTTGATAAAAAACATATGTCATTACCAAACTAAGATGAAATTATTATTCAAATACTCAAAAAAATACCCTTCTTAAATTATAAAGTTAGTGATGATGATAAACGACAATAAAATATAATTTTACCGTACTAACTAGCCAGAGATGATTTGATCAACCCAAGGCATCGGTGAAGGTGTAGTTTAGGGTGCGTATCGTAGTCGCGACTTTTAATATCACAATTATGATAAACGGTTATTGATGGATAAACAATACCATAGATTAGGGATGCACCGATATGCAAATTAGCCAAAAACTGATATATCGGCCGATAACCGATATATCGGCGCCGATACAAAGTTAACGAAATCAAAATAAAAAATATATATTTGAGAATATTTTTGCCGAATGGAGAAGCTATTGCCGTATAAAAAAAATGTGTTTAAGGACGTCATTTCTGACAATTTTAGACGATCGCAATCTTGTTAAGCGTAATCGTCATCGTTTGTTTACAAACGTATACAATACTTTGAATAATAAAATCATTCGATAATAGTTAAGTTTATTGTAGCGTAAATGAACTATTAATTTAAATTAGTGTATTATTTACGTAATTAGTGCTATAACTTTAAAGTTATTTTAGAAATTAACTCGTGCATTGTGAGGCTTAATGCTAAGTTTGCAATTTTTAGATCATTATAGCGTCCCTCCCCAAGCAACATATATGTATCATATGCTGGCTTCCCTTATTTAACACACATTATAACTTATTCACTTAAATAGCAGGAGTCCACATCTTCACTACTTACAAGTACTAGAGCTAACAGGCCTACAACGGCAAATAAATACAATTAACTTATGATTTCAAAACTTTCCAAGATGGTAGCAGCGTCTCACCCAAAATAATTTGTAACAATGACTGGAATCGCCCCCTGGCGGGCATAGTGGCAAACAACCACGCTGACCTATCGCCCGACTATGAAAGTAGCAGAATCCGGAATTCGGTGAAACTACCAATCAAGTATTTGTTATCTATGCCTCAGCGCAAACGGAAGGGTTCCTCCTCACCCCGGTCGGAGTCCAAGCGCGCTGACTCTGATGAGGCTTGTTTGGTCCCCGAGTCGGTTGATGGTGTGCCCTCCGTTTTGATGTCTTCTCCTCCCCGGTCTTCGATGGCCTCCCCCGTTAGCATCACCGATGTTATTGTGATGGCGAAGGTTTACCCGATTCCGCCTTCCTTGCCTCCTACCCCGGTTCCTTCTTCCTTGCCCCTTACCTCTGTTCAGTCTTCGATGCCTCCTACCCCCTTTCCGTCTCCCTTTCCTCCTACCCCTGTTCCGCTTTCCTTGCCTTCTACCCTAGTTCCGCCTTCCTTGCCTCCTACCCCAGTTTCGTCTTCCTTGCCTCTTACACCCTGTTTCCTCGATTTCCGGTGGTCGATTCTGGACGACCTTTCCGGGACGGATCACTTCCCGATCGACCTGTCGGAAGGCATTCCTGGCCCGTAGCTTTCCCTCCACCCTCGTTAGGATCTGCGGAGAGCAAATTGGGTTGGGTTCCGGGAGGCTTCCTTTACCGATGCCGCCTGGGTTCCTTCGATAACGTTGATTCAGTGGCCTCATATTTTACGACCCATATTTTCGAGGCTGCTGAGCGAATTATTATGCGGAGGTTCCGTGTTATGGGGCGCTCTACCGCCCCTTGGTGGTCGAGAGATAGCGCGTCGGCTATTTCTGCCTATCAGTTGGCTTATTCCCGTTATAGGCGTGCCGTAAATCAGACTAGATTTCCTGAGCTCCGCTTGCTTCATTTGACTTTAAATGTGAGTTACACTAAATCTAGTAAGAGTGACTATTTTCTTTGGCCGAATTAAATCAACTAACTAGGAGGTTCTAGATATCAAACTGTATCAAACAAAATAATCTTTACTACAGTACAAATAAAAATGAAATAATGGATACAACATAGAAATACAAAATAATTAAATCTGCAAAAGCTTCACACACTTCACCTCCAAGCGGGAGCCGTGGGCATATATACACAAGCGTAGACAACCGACGAAAGGGAAACTACCATTCCGAGTGGATCTGGCGCTGGGGGGATTTTTGTACCCGAGAGAAAGGCTCT
The DNA here is from genome assembly GCA_963969495.1 of Ceratothoa steindachneri. Classification (NCBI taxonomy): domain Eukaryota; kingdom Metazoa; phylum Arthropoda; class Malacostraca; order Isopoda; family Cymothoidae; genus Ceratothoa; species Ceratothoa steindachneri. The sequence goes on along the minus strand of OZ018323.1, from coordinate 87,726,478 downwards.
GGGGAGGGCGGTGAGCGTCGAGCTCGATGGCTTTTTAACGGCACGGCTGAGTGTTTGCAATCGGCCGATTCGTACTCGGCCTGCTTAAAGTTATGAAGGAGAATACAACTTGTTTTCTAACAACCACTGCTAGCCTCGAAAGAAGGGATCGAGGGAGTATTTTCGCCGCCGGAGAAGCTGAGTCAAATACAGCAGTGTGGAAGTGTCCTCGTTCCTAGTTCTTATTTCTTCTTATTTAATTTTCTTGTCTTCGAGCTCTTGGAGTAAGGGAGGCCAAGAGAAAGGATTCTTCTGTGTCGTGTCCTCCTTGGCAAAATACTCATCTTACCCAGGCCAACACTTAAGTATTTTTACGGTTTCGCACTAAGTGAATGTTATCGAGGCCCATGTACTCATATGTGGATTTTACTTTATTTATATAGAGGCGCCGGGAGTGAAGTTAGACCTTCACCCCATCTCGCGGACCCTTTCGTTGTTACAATTAGGCTCGCTAGGGATCGTCTTATCAAACGAAGTTACCTGAAAAAGAAACCGACCGCGGGTTCTTTCCGTCCTACCCCCCCCCCCCCCTCCTCTCTCTCTCTCTCTATTTATTTCTGATCTTCATTTCCCTCATCTTTGATGTCTCCTTCCCAATCCGGATGGAACTTCCTGGAAAGTGACATCTAATAATAGCCAAAAGTGGGCATACATCGTAATTTCGAACAAAACACAGAAAAAAATATATAGAACTAAATTAAAAAAAAACAACAAAAAAACAAAAAAAAATCCACATAGAGGGACTGGGGAGTATATATGTATAACGATTATCATTACAAAAAAAAAATAATTGACAATAATCACAATTATGAGCAAATACCTTTAAGAAGGAGGCTCACCTGCCTCAGGTCCATAACAATATAAAGTTAGCAAAATCAGTCTACTATACGAAAAAAATATTAAGTAAAGAAAAGGTACATATTCACTTTAACTTAATGGAAATATTGCCTCAGCATATGTACAAAAAATCAATCTTAAAAATTATAAAAATTCCTCTCAATTAAGATCAGGTCGAAGAGGAATTCAATGGATTCCTGCTTAAGCTATCGGCCATATAGTTATCGGAGCCTTTAATATACAGGATCAAAAATTGAAATCCTTGTAAAAACAAACTACAGTGCATTAGACGACCAGATTTGGGTTTTTTACATTTTGGAGGTAGGACGAGGGTTTATGATAAATTTTTATTACGAACTCTTTCCCTAGCAAAAAAGTTTTAAACTTTTGAATTCAGCAAATTATTGCCAGGACCTCTCACTGAATCGAAGCGTAGTTATTTTCGCAGGCTAGCAATTTCCGACTTACATATTCAATGGGAAAGCTCTCATCATTTTTCCCGTACTGGACTAGAACACAGCCTATTTCCTCGTTGCTGGGTCTGTTCGAAGGCCAAATGGTTAATCGGGATTGGGCAAACGTAATATGGGCGCTTACACGAGTTTTCCCTTAAGTTGATTAAAACTCTTACCGATAGCGGGTTCCATACGAGGTGCTCGGAGACTTTTTTTAGAGTTTACACAAGGGAGCGGAGAGTGAGGCGAAATTCTGAATAAAGCGTCTGTTAACAGATGCAGAACGCATCTAGCTGGTTATTTCCAATACGGAAGCCTAAATAGTCAATTGTACTGTAGGCGAAATGACACTTACTGGGACCAATAAGTGGATTATGCTCCCGAAGTCTTAGTAAAAGTGCGTGTAGAGTAACAACAACAAGAAGTAACAACAAGGAAAGAAGGTACCCTAGGAGACCTTACGGTCCATTCAAAGAGGGTACCTTTGGACTAGCAATCGAGGAGGCACAAGGCTGCTCAATTGTTTTGCGTCCCTAAACGGCCACTTTTCAAGACCTTGTCTAGTCTTGACTTGAACTGGTCAACAGATTCACTGTTGACAACTTCCACTGGAAGTGCGTTCCACATACCGCAGATACTGTAGGGGAAAAAATTTCCACACATATTGCGGTTGTAACGCTTCAGTTCAAGTTTGAAGCGATGATTGCGCGTTCTGTTCTCACTCAGTGTGAAAATATCCCGGTAGTCAACATTATCGAACCCTCGAAGTATTTTGAAGACCTCGATGAGCTGACCACGCAGTCTACGGGTTTCCAACGAGAACAGATTTAATTCCCTTAGTCTATCCTCATAACTTTTATGTCGGATAGAGGGAATCAGTTTGGTTGTCCTAGCTTGTACGCGTCCCAACCTTGCGATGTCCTTTCAAAACGAAGGACTCCAAAATTGTACGGCATACTCCAGGTGCGGCCGAACAAGGGAGTTGTGCAGACAAAGTACTATCTCCTTGTTACGGTATCCAGTATCCAAACTGGCGCTTTATGTAGCCTAACATCCTTTGGGCTTTCTCTCTGCCTCAATGCACTGTTTAGAGAACTTGAGGTCGCTAGTGATAGTAACACCCAAGTCCTTTTCAGTGTCACTCGATTCAAGGGCAGTTTCCTGAAGGAAGTACTGAGATTTGGGGTTTCCTTGGCCGATATGCATTACTTTGCATTTGTTCACGTTGAAAGGCATTTGACACGTGTCCGACCACTCCCCAATCCTTTGAAGGTCCTCTTGGTAGCTGGCAGTGTTTCCCTCCTTTGCCACATTGATACCAAGCTTGGTGTCGTCGGCAAATTTGGAAATTTTGGCAACCATGTCTCCGTCCATGTCGTTGACATAGATAATAAACAGTAGTGGTCCCAGGACGGAACCTTGAGAGACACCGCTAGATACGGGCGCCCATTCAGAGGCCCGACCATTGACCACTACGCGTTGCCGTCTGACACTTAGCCAGCTCTCAATCCAACCTGCTACCTTGCCGCCTATGCCTGCGCACGCACTTTCCGGAGAAGGCGGTGGTGTGGTACCTTGTCAAAGACCTTTTGGAAGTCAAGGTACAAAACATCCACTGCCTTGTCTCGATCATGCTCACTGAACACGAAGTGGAAGAATTCCACAAGGTTCGTCAGGCATGACCGTTGCCTTCGGAAGCCGTGCTGGGAACGCTTCAGTAGGAGGTTTGACTCTAAATAGGACGTTATCTTGTACACTATTCTGCTTTCCATGAGTTTACCGACTATCAAAGTCAGACTGATGGGTCGGTAGTTTGACGGATGGCTGGGGTCTCCTTTCTTGAAGATCGGAGTCACCTCCGCCTCACGCCAGTCTCTATGAACGCATCTGGTCCGGTTTTACATGTTAAAGATAGCGCACAGATGTCGTGATACTTCATCGCACACTTCCTTGAACACCTGGAATAGAAACCTGTCCGGTCCGGGGGACTTATTCGTCTTAAGGTCAAAGATCTTTTTCTTTATTTCACCTTCGGTGAAGTCTATTACCTCCAGCTTTTTCCCCGAGTAGGAATCCGTGTGCTGTGGGATGGGCTCACACTCTTTAGTAAACACTGAAGAGAAGTAGTCATTGAGCAGGTTAGCATTTTCTGCATCTGACTAAGTTAATGCACCCTCCTCGTCCACTAAGGGCCTAACCCTAAGATGGATTGGTTTACGGCTATTTACATAGCCGAAGAACTCCTTGGGATTCTCCTTGCAGAGTCTCGCCACTCGGAGTTCCTCAGACCGCTTAGCCGCCCTTATGCTAGACTTCGCATTTCCTGGCTAGCCTCCGGTACTCGTCAAAGTCCCCCGAGATCTTTGATCGCCGGTACGCATTTCTCTTCTCCCTAAGCAGTTGGCCGATTTCTCGATTAAACCACTTTGGTTGAACAGAAGACCGACGGAGGCATTTCAGAGGGATGCAACTTGATTGAAGACTCATGAACTTATTTTTGAAATTGTTCCACGAATCCTCAACATCTTCGCATACCGCTAGCCTTACATCAGTCAGCCCAGCACGAAGGCTCGCAAAGTCTGCTCCTCTCAAGTCAAGTTTCCTTGATTCACTGTCAACAGACCTTACCTTCGGGATCTTGACGGTAAATCTAATTAGCTGGTGATCACTGCCACCGAGCTCTTCACCTACAGAGAGATCCTCAACGATATCATCCTCAGAGGTGAAGACCAAGTCGAGGATATTGTCTCCTCTCGTCGGTTCTCTGACCCATTGAGTGAGGAACTCGTTGTTGGCGAACTTCAGGAGTAGCGCGCTCTCGCCACAGGCTGCCCTGGTTTCCCAGTCAACTTGTCTGTTGAAGTCGCCCATAACGATGCACACTCTGCTTGAACAAGCTCACCCAGCAGCTGGTACAGTTCCATGTCCTTCTCAACGGGTTGGAAAGGGGGTCTGTAAAGCAGGAGGGTCCTGTATCTGACAGGACCTATCTCTAGGTCAACGCCTAGAAGCTCGTGATCAGATATAATGTTGGAGTTCGTAGATTTGATTGTATCCTTGACATACAACATTACACCGCCACCCTCTCTGTCTGGCCTATCTTTGTGGAAGAGTTGGTAGCCAGGAACCGTGAATTCGCCTTCAAAGTCTCGGTTTCAGGTTTTTAACCACGATTCTGTTATGGCTACAATTTCGGGTTCTTCCGTCGCTACGAGGCCACAGAGCTCAGGAAACTTGTTCCTGATTGACTTCGCATTGAACAGAAGAACTTTGAGGGAGTCCCCTAACTTAGGACCCTCCTAACTTAGGACCCCCTATACTCTTCCGTTTCCCGGCTTCTTGGTTGTCGCGGTAGCACTATTTTTGACAACCTCCAAGAAGGGAGGAGGAGGAGAAGAAGAAGATAGAGAAGAGGGAGGAAGAGGAGGAGGAACAGAGGTAGAAGAAGAAGAGAGAGAAGAAGATGCAGAAGAAGAAGATGGAGAAGAAGAGGATGGAGAAGAAGATGGATAAGAAGGATATAAAGGGGAAGATGATGGATAATATGCAGAAGGAGAATATGGAGAAGGAGAATATGGTGAAGGAGAATATGGAGAAGGAGAATATGAAGGAGAAGAAAGAGAATATGAAGAAGAAAAACAGAACTACAGAATCTAGGACCAGCAAAGACCCTAAGGTCCGCTCAAGGCTAGTCCGCTACACTAAATCCATAACTACGATACACACTTATCTACGAGTGTATCTCTAACATGCTATATATTTATTTTTTTCATTTTATTTTATTTTTTTATTATTTTTTTTTAAATATATAATCTACTGTACACACTTATCTACATGTGTACATTGTCATGCATATTAACTACTTCAACCTAGGGGGGGGGGGTGATAGAAAGTTTTTCTTCTCAACTTCCGCAGCGCTCGACTGCTAGTGGTGAAAATCCATTTTCAGAATAGTAAGACTATTTATAAGATAGGCGGAAAAGAAAATGGATATCTAAACTACACATGCAAGAGAAATCGCTGGCATCATTTTTAGTCATGATTTTTATTCTCGTTGTTCCTCCGCTCCAAACCCCTTTTGCAAGAAGTTTTTATTTACTGTGCTCAGACTACGTTATATTTATACTATTTAAGTGCGCGTCGAGACGGTTTCAAAACATATTTACCGACGTACTATCTACTACGTGGGTGGGTAGCCTATTCCAAATTTGAGTAATCTTAAACGTAAAATAGTTTTGGGCTATACTAGTGTTAAATCGCTTGTTCACTAATTTTAATCCGTGTTGGCGAGTGTTTCCCCTATGATCCAATTCGAACAAATTCCTATAATCAACGTTTGAAAATCCTTTCAATATTTTAAATACTTCTATTAGCTGGCCACGTAATCTTCTGCCTTCGAGAGATGGCAAATCTAATACCCTGAGTCTTTCCTCGTAGGGCCTGTTTCTCAGCTCGGGAATTAATTTTGTAGCCCTACGCTGCACTCTTTCTAATTGCGCGATATCTTTGTTTAAGTATGGAGCCCAAAATTGAACCGCATATTCGAGCAGTGGACGCACAAGTGATTTATACAATGGTAAAATTATCTCTTTGGATTTGAACGTGAAATTACGCGCGATATAACCCAGCACACGATTTGCTTTTTTACATGCATCCGCGCATTGTTTCGTGACTTTGAAGTCATCCGAGACTAAAACTCCCAGGTCTTTTTCCAATTTAACTACGTCGAGGACCTGGCCTTTCATGGTATACTCTACCCTCAAATTATGGCAACCGAAATGCATCACCTTACATTTACTTAAATTAAACTGCATTTGCCACTTATCCACCCATCTGACAATCAAGTTTAGGTACTTTTGTAATTTTTCTACATCCGATCTTACATAGGCACGGTTGCCCAGCTTCGTGTCGTCAGCAAATTTAGAAATCGTACTAAATACGCCATTATCCAAATCGTTTATATATATAAGAAATAATTATGGGCCAAGAACTGAGCCTTGTGGCACTCCACTACTGACGTTGACCCAATCAGAACATTCACCATTTATAACTACTCGCTGCGAACGATCCTTCAGCCAATTTCTAATCCAATTTAATATCTTACCCTTCACACCGATTGTTTTTACTTTCATTAATAATCTCTCGTGAGGAACGGTGTCAAACGCCTTTTTAAAGTCTAGATAGATTACATCTACAGCTTTGCTTTCGTCGTAAACGCAAATCATTTTATGGAAGAATTCGAGCAAATTTGTCAAGCACGATCTCGCCCGCTTAAACCCATGTTGGGAATCTTTAATCAGATTATTTAGCTCGAGGTGGCTCACTATTCTATCTTTAATTACCGATTCTAAAAGCTTTCCAACTACCGAAGTTAGACTAATAGGACAAAAATTCGTTGCTTCGTATCTATTCCCATTCTTAAATATTGGTGTAACGTTTGCACGCTTGAAGTCTAAAGGGACTACGCCAACTTCTAATGAGCGATTGAAAATTGCACGCAACGGCTTCGCAAGCTCATTCTTAAGTTCCTTTAAATGAGTGGGGTAAACGCCATCGGGCCCGGGTGATTTCGACTTTTTCATCAGGTTAATATATTTAAGAATTTCCACTTCATTAACCGTTATATCGGATATGCAAATATCACTATTATCTACTTCTTCAACTAACGATCCTAATTCGGACGAATCTTCAACAGTAAAGACGCTTGTGAAATGTTCATTTAAAATTTCAGACATTTCCGCCGGAAATTCCGTCAAACGACCATCTTTGTCTTTAATCGGCCCTATTGAACCTTTTAAGGGTTTGCTACTGTTTACATAGCTGTAAAACCGTTTCGGTTCCTTCTTTGAATCCTTCGCCAGTTATATTTCATATTTCCGCTTCGCATCTCTAACCGCCCGTTTAACCTCTCTTCGAGAATCTATGTAATTTTGCTGACTTATAACCGACTTATAGAAGAATATGTAGAAGAAGAAGAAGAATATGAAGAAGAAGAAGAAGAAGATGAAGAAGAATATGGATAAGAAGAAGAAAAAAGAATAAGAAGAAAAAGAATATGGAGACGACGAAGTAGAAGAATATGAAGAAGAAGAAGAAGAATATGGAGAAGAAGAAAAAGAATATGAAGAAGAAGAAGAAGATGATGAAGAAGAATATGGAGAAGAAGAAGAATTTGAGAAGAAGAAGAATATGGAGAAGAAGAAGAAGATGATGAAGAAGAAGAAGAATATGGAGAAAAGAAGAATATGAACTACAGAACTACAGAATCTAGGACCAGCAAAGACCCTAAGGTCCGCTCGAGGCTAGTCCGCTACACTAAATCAAAAACTACGATACACCCTTATCTACGAGTGTATCTCTAACATGCTTTTTTTTTTTTTTTTTTTTTTTTAATACTATCTACTGTACACACTTATCTACATGTGTACATTATCGTGCAATTTTAACTAATCAAACTAGGGGTTGGGGGAGATAGAAAGTTTTTCTTCTCATCTTCCGCAGCCACTCGACTGCTAGTGGTGAAAAGCTAATTTAGGGATAGAGACTACTTATAGGATAGGCGGAAAAGAAATGGGACATCTAAGCTACACATGCAGAGAATCGCCGGCATCATTTTTAGTCATCATAATTTCATATCCTTAAACCTCCGCTCCAAACTCTCTCTCTGCAAGGACGTTTAAATTCACAGTGCTCAACTACGTTATATTTAAACTATTCAAATGCACGTCGAGACGATTTTTGAACATATTAACCGAAGTGCTATCTACTACGTGGGTGGGCAGCCGATTCCAATTTTGAGTAACTTTAAATGTAAAATAGTTTTGGGCTATACTAGTGTTAAAACGCTTGTTCACTAATTTTAACCCGTGCTGACGAGTATTTCTCCTATGATCCAGTTCGAACAGATTGCGAAAGTCAACGTTTGAGAAACCCTTTAGTATTTTAAATACTTCTATTAGCTGGCCACGTAATCTTCTGCGTTCTAGCGATGGCAAATCTAAAGCCTTGAGCCTTTCCTCGTATGATCTATTCCTCAGCTCTGGAATTAATTTCGTAGCCCTACGCTGCACTCTTTCTAATTGCGCGATATCTTTCATTAAATATGGAGCCCAAAATTGAACAGCGTATTCGAGAAGTGGCCGCACAAGGGATTTATATAAAGGTAAAATTACATCCTTAGATTTGAAGGTGAAATTACGCGCGATATAACCCAAAACGCGATTTGCTTTTTTACACGCATCCGCGCATTGCTTCGAGAATTTAAAATCGTCTGAGACTAATACTCCCAAGTCTTTTTCTAATGTAACCGCGTCGAGGACTTGGCCTTTCATGGTATATTCTACTCTTAAATTATGGCAACCCAAGTGCATTACCTTGCATTTGCTTAAATTAAATTCCATTTGCCACTTGTCCGCCCAATTGGCAATCGAGTTTAGGTCCCCCTGCAATTTATCGACATCCGATCTTACATAGGCACGATTGCCCAGCTTCGTGTCGTCCGCAAATTTCGAAATCCGACTAAGTATGCCTTTATCTAAATTGTTAATATAAATTAAAAACAATAAAGGGCCTAAAACAGAGCCCTGCGGTACCCCACTACTAACGCTGGCCCAATCTGAACATTCCCCATTTATTACCACCCGCTGCGAGCGATCTTTCAGCCAATTTCTAATCCAGTTTAAAATCTTACCAGTCACCCCAATCGCTTTAACTTTCATTAATAACCTTTGGTGGGGGACGGTGTCGAACGCCTTTTTAAAGTCTAAATATATTACGTCTACAGCTTTGCTTTCATCGTACACGCAAATCATTTTGTGGAAGAATTCGAGCAAGTTAGTCAAGCACGATCTCGCACGCCTAAATCCATGTTGGGTATCGTTAATCAGCTTATTTGCCTCGAGGTGGCTCACTATTCTATCTTTAATTACAGATTCTAAAAGCTTCCCAACTACCGAAGTTAGACTAATAGGCCGAAAATTCGTTGCTTCAAATCTATTCCCCTTCTTAAATATAGATGTAACGTTTGCTCGCTTGAAATCCAATGGAACTACGCCATCCTCTAATGAGCGATTGAAAATTTCACGCAATGGCTTAACGAGTTCATTTTGAAGCTCTTTTAAATGAATTGGATATACCCCATCGGGGCCCGGAGATTTCGACTTTTTCATTAGCTTAATAAATTTAAGGATTTCCTCGTCATTTATAGTTACATCGGATATGCAATTATCAGCACTACGAACTTCCCCAATTAACGATTCCAATTCGGAAGAATCTTCCACAGTAAACACGCTCGTAAAATGCTCATTTAAAATTTTGGACATTTCTGTCGGAATTTCAGTCAAACGACCTTCTTATGAAGAAGAACTACAGAACTACAGAATCTAGGACCAGCAAAGACCCTAAGGTCCGCTCGAGGCTAGTCCGCTACACTAAATCAAAAACTACGATACACCCTTATCTACGAGTGTATCTCTAACATGCTTTTTTTTTTTTTTTTTTTTTTTTAATACTATCTACTGTACACACTTATCTACATGTGTACATTATCGTGCAATTTTAACTAATCAAACTAGGGGTTGGGGGAGATAGAAAGTTTTTCTTCTCATCTTCCGCAGCCACTCGACTGCTAGTGGTGAAAAGCTAATTTAGGGATAGAGACTACTTATAGGATAGGCGGAAAAGAAATGGGACATCTAAGCTACACATGCAGAGAATCGCCGGCATCATTTTTAGTCATCATAATTTCATATCCTTAAACCTCCGCTCCAAACTCTCTCTCTGCAAGGACGTTTAAATTCACAGTGCTCAACTACGTTATATTTAAACTATTCAAATGCACGTCGAGACGATTTTTGAACATATTAACCGAAGTGCTATCTACTACGTGGGTGGGCAGCCGATTCCAATTTTGAGTAACTTTAAATGTAAAATAGTTTTGGGCTATACTAGTGTTAAAACGCTTGTTCACTAATTTTAACCCGTGCTGACGAGTATTTCCCCTATGATCCAGTTCGAACAGATTGCGAAAGTCCACGTTTGAGAAACCCTTTAGTATTTTAAATACTTCTATTAGCTGGCCACGTAATCTTCTGCTTTCTAGCGATGGCAAATCTAAAGCCCTGAGCCTTTCCTCGTATGATCTATTCCTCAGCTCTGGAATTAATTTCGTAGCCCTACGCTGCACTCTTTCTAATTGCGCAATATCTTTCATTAAATATGGAGCCCAAAATTGAACAGCGTATTCGAGAAGTGGCCGCACAAGGGATTTATATAAAGGTAAAATTACATCCTTAGATTTGAAGATGAAATTGCGCGCGATATAACCCAAAACGCGATTTGCTTTTTTACACGCATCCGCGCATTGCTTCGAGAATTTAAAATCGTCTGAGACTAATACTCCCAAGTCTTTTTCTAATTTAACCGCGTCGAGGACTTGGCCTTTCATGGTATATTCTACTCTTAAATTATGGCAACCCAAGTGCCTTACCTTGCATTTGCTTAAATTAAATTCCATTTGCCACTTGTCCGCCCAATTGGCAATCGAGTTTAGGTCCCCCTGCAATTTATCGACATCCGATCTTACATAGGCACGATTGCCCAGCTTCGTGTCGTCCGCAAATTTCGAAATCCGACTAAGTATGCCTTTATCTAAATCGTTAATATAAATTAAAAACAATAAAGGGCCTAAAACAGAGCCCTGCGGTACCCCACTACTAACGCTGGCCCAATCTGAACATTCCCCATTTATTACTACCCGCTGCGAGCGATCTTTCAGCCAATTTCTAATCCAGTTTAAAATCTTACCAGTCACCCCAATCGCTTTAACTTTCATTAATAACCTTTGGTGGGGGACGGTGTCGAACGCCTTTTTAAAGTCTAAATATATTACGTCTACAGCTTTGCTTTCATCGTACACGCCAATCATTTTGTGGAAGAATTCGAGCAAGTTAGTCAAGCACGATCTCGCACGCCTAAATCCATGCTGGGTATCGTTAATCAGCTTATTTGCCTCGAGGTGGCTCACTATTCTATCTTTAATTACAGATTCTAAAAGCTTCCCAACTACCGAAGTTAGACTAATAGGCCGAAAATTCGTTGCTTCAAATCTATTCCCCTTCTTAAATATAGATGTAACGTTTGCTCGCTTGAAATCCAACGGAACTACGCCATCCTCTAATGAGCGATTGAAAATTTCACGCAATGGCTTAACGAGTTCATTTTGAAGCTCTTTTAAATGAATTGGATATACCCCATCGGGGCCCGGAGATTTCGACTTTTTCATTAGCTTAATAAATTTAAGGATTTCCTCGTCATTTATAGTTACATCGGATATGCAATTATCAGCACTACGAACTTCCCCAATTAACGATTCCAATTCGGAAGAATCTTCCACAGTAAACACGCTCGTAAAATGCTCATTTAAAATTTTGGACATTTCTGTCGGAATTTCAGTCAAACGACCTTCTTATGAAGAAGAACTACAGAACTACAGAATCTAGGACCAGCAAAGACCCTAAGGTCCGCTCGAGGCTAGTCCGCTACACTAAATCAAAAACTACGATACACCCTTATCTACGAGTGTATCTCTAACATGCTTTTTTTTTTTTTTTTTTTTTTAATACTATCTACTGTACACACTTATCTACATGTGTACATTATCGTGCAATTTTAACTAATCAAACTAGGGGTCGGGGGAGATAGAAAGTTTTTCTTCTCATCTTCCGCAGCCACTCGACTGCTAGTGGTGAAAAGCTAATTTAGGGATAGAGACTACTTATAGGATAGGCGGAAAAGAAATGGGACATCTAAGCTACACATGCAGAGAATCGCCGGCATCATTTTTAGTCATCATAATTTCATATCCTTAAACCTCCGCTCCAAACTCTCTCTCTGCAAGGACGTTTAAATTCACAGTGCTCAACTACGTTATATTTAAACTATTCAAATGCACGTCGAGACGATTTTTGAACATATTAACCGAAGTGCTATCTACTACGTGGGTGGGCAGCCGATTCCAATTTTGAGTAACTTTAAATGTAAAATAGTTTTGGGCTATACTAGTGTTAAAACGCTTGTTCACTAATTTTAACCCGTGCTGACGAGTATTTCCCCTATGATCCAGTTCGAACAGATTGCGAAAGTCCACGTTTGAGAAACCCTTTAGTATTTTAAATACTTCTATTAGCTGGCCACGTAATCTTCTGCTTTCTAGCGATGGCAAATCTAAAGCCCTGAGCCTTTCCTCGTATGATCTATTCCTCAGCTCTGGAATTAATTTCGTAGCCCTACGCTGCACTCTTTCTAATTGCGCAATATCTTTCATTAAATATGGAGCCCAAAATTGAACAGCGTATTCGAGAAGTGGCCGCACAAGGGATTTATATAAAGGTAAAATTACATCCTTAGATTTGAAGATGAAATTGCGCGCGATATAACCCAAAACGCGATTTGCTTTTTTACACGCATCCGCGCATTGCTTCGAGAATTTAAAATCGTCTGAGACTAATACTCCCAAGTCTTTTTCTAATTTAACCGCGTCGAGGACTTGGCCTTTCATGGTATATTCTACTCTTAAATTATGGCAACCCAAGTGCATTACCTTGCATTTGCTTAAATTAAATTCCATTTGCCACTTGTCCGCCCAATTGGCAATCGAGTTTAGGTCCCCCTGCAATTTATCGACATCCGATCTTACATAGGCACGATTGCCCAGCTTCGTGTCGTCCGCAAATTTCGAAATCCGACTAAGTATGCCTTTATCTAAATCGTTAATATAAATTAAAAACAATAAAGGGCCTAAAACAGAGCCCTGCGGTACCCCACTACTAACGCTGGCCCAATCTGAACATTCCCCATTTATTACTACCCGCTGCGAGCGATCTTTCAGCCAATTTCTAATCCAGTTTAAAATCTTACCAGTCACCCCAATCGCTTTAACTTTCATTAATAACCTTTGGTGGGGGACGGTGTCGAACGCCTTTTTAAAGTCTAAATATATTACGTCTACAGCTTTGCTTTCATCGTACACGCAAATCATTTTGTGGAAGAATTCGAGCAAGTTAGTCAAGCACGATCTCGCACGCCTAAATCCATGCTGGGTATCGTTAATCAGTTTATTTGCCTCGAGGTGGCTCACTATTCTATCTTTAATTACAGATTCTAAAAGCTTCCCAACTACCGAAGTTAGACTAATAGGCCGAAAATTCGTTGCTTCAAATCTATTCCCCTTCTTAAATATAGGTGTAACGTTTGCTCGCTTGAAATCCAACGGAACTACGCCATCCTCTAATGAGCGATTGAAAATTTCACGCAATGGCTTAACGAGTTCATTTTGAAGCTCCTTTAAATGAATTGGATATACCCCATCGGGGCCCGGAGATTTCGACTTTTTCATTAGCTTAATAAATTTAAGAATTTCCTCGTCCTTTATACTTACATCGGATATGCATTTATCAGCACTACGAACTTCCCCAATTAACGATTCCAATTCGGAAGAATCTTCCACAGTAAACACGCTCGTAAAATGCTCATTTAAAATTTTAGACATTTCTGTCGGAAGTTCAGTCAAACGACCATCCTTATCTTTGATCGGCCCTATCGATCCTTTTACGGGTTTCCTATTATTTACGTACCCATAAAACCGTTTCGGTTCATTCTTTGAATCCTTAGCGAGGTTTATTTCATACTTCCTCTTCGCATCTCTGACCGCACGTTTAACTTCCCTACGAGAATCTATGTAATTTTGCCGACTTATAACTGACCCATTGTTTTTATGAATTTTAAATTTTCTATTTCGGTCCCGGATTAAGCGTAGTATTAACGGACTAAGCCACGGAGCTCTCACCGACTTCCCGCTCTTACGCACATACTTAACCAAATCAGAATTCACACGAAGCAGCGTACATCGAAGTTCTGCGTACATCTCTCCTACCGACCTGTTCTCGAATCGTATTCCCCAGTCTATATCCTTAATCCTTTCGCGAAAAATATCAAAATCACAGCTACCAAAACGAGGGATGAGCTGCGAGCTCATTCTAACTTCTACGCAGGTGTTTAGATCGAATCTAATCGCATTATGGTCGCTGGAAGCTAAATGTTCACCCACACGTACGTTTTCTAACAATGACTCATCGGTTGCCATGATTAAATCAAGAATATTGCTATCACGAGTAGGCTCTTCCACTTTTTGTACGAGAAAATTCCCCAACATAAAGTTTAATAGCCTCTCACCCGGTTTATCAGAAGTAAGGTTGCTAAAGTTAACATTAGGTAAATTAAAATCGCCGCAGACTAATGTGGTCCCTTTTCTAATCCAAGACGTAAGCGTATCGAAGAGTGCAGCATCTTCTCTTTCCAATTGGCAAGGCGGACGATATAGCACGACTAAGTTAATTTTATTTATAGCATCTAAACTTAGCTGGACTAATAAAGCATCACTTCGCATATCATCCTTAGACGAGTCCATCGTTATGGCGTTTAGATCCTCTTTTATATACATTAATACGCCCCCTCCTCTACCGGTTTGTCTATTTCTGTAATGAATTTTGTACCCCGCTATATCGAACTCGCAAACACTGATCCCCGTATGAGTGTCTAACCATGTTTCACTTAGGAATACGAGGTCGAAATTACCCTCTAGAATAACGGCTTTTATTTCGGCAATTTTATTTTTTAAGCTACGAACATTCGCATATATGCATCTCAGTTTGCGCTTTACGTTAACTCTTCTATAACACTCAGATCCGTTCCGTTTCCCTGCACCCCGTTGATAGTGCCCCCTTCACGCGTGGGCCGGCCCGGCGCATCGGCATCACGTGGCCGCGCAACTCTCCTACCTAAAATGCTACGTACGGACTCGTCTAAGATCCTACCCAGCCGACTATTACCCACATCGCTTAGGTGAATTCCGTCCTTTTGGAAAAGTGACGGATGGTCCTGGAATGAATCCCATAAGTTAAAAAAGCTAACACCAGTTTCTCGACACAACCGCTTAAGACATTCGTTAGTATAGATCGCTCTAGATTGGAGGCGCAACGTGGATTTAAGTCGGGGGAGAACACCAATAATCCCCACGTTGGTTGCTTTGGATTTCGCCGTATCTATCATGGTTCTGGCACGATAAACTATATCTTCCGGGGTGCTGTCATACCTATGGACGTCGTTGCCCCCTACCATCGTGATGATCGTTCGTTCACCAAGAATATGGAGAAGAAGAAGGATATGGAGAAGAAGAAGAAGATGGAGAAGAAGAAGAATATGGAGAAGAAAGAGAAAACAGAGAAGTCGCTTCCGAAAGGGAAGACTTTGTCCTCTGCAGCTAAATGTGCGGAGGGTCATCCTTATGAGTGATTCTCAATCAAGGGATCTGCAACCCATGCTAGCGGCGCGCCTTCGCACCAGTGTGAGGTTAAGCTGCCTCCCAGGACGTAGGAATCACCAGATAAGATTAGAGGCTGAGAAATCTCAGATTTCTGACAGTTCAGTCGTTGCCCTGATGGTAAGTGGCAACGACCTCTACCTCAGAAGAGGTAGGGTAGGCCCTAAAGGCGAGATCCTCCAGACGGTCATGGGGGCTGTGGATGAGTGTGGATTGAAAACTAGCAGACGTGTCGTGGTCGGGATGCTCCCGAGAAGAGGTCCAAGCCGCATCGCTCACTCGAGGAAGGTCTCTTTGATTCGACGACTAGCAGATTTATGTATGGCGGAGGAGGTATATTTTGTTGACCCCTGCCGCATCTTTTATGGGAGGAACGATTTGTACCAAAGGGATGGTTTGCACCTTTCCTTTAAAGGAAAGGCTGTACTCTCAAACTTGATACAAGATGTCGTGGAGCGGACTCAAATGATATCCGGCCCAGAGTGAGGGCGGACGTGCGCCAGTACGCCAAAGTCACCCCAGGAACGACATTTGAGGAAGTCGATAGAAAGGGTACCACCACACCACCAAAACAGAATAGAGTGATAAGTAAGACGGGAAACGGAAGAGCGTTTAACTCCCTTGTCCGACCGAACCTGGATTATGCCATACAATTTCAGAGTCCTTCGCTTCGAAAGAACACAAGAGTTACGAAGATCGATTACAGGAATTAGACTTTTTCTCGCCGAGACCCGGAGACTGCGTGGTCAGCTTATCGAAGTGTTCAAAATACTTCGAGGCTTCGACATTGTAGACTACAGGGATATTTTTCAGCTTAGCCAGAGCAGAACAAGAAATTACGGTTAAAAATTTAAACTAAAGCGTTACCAGCGTTATCTGTTTGGGAAATTATTTACATATAGCATCCGAGCACTTGGAACGCACTTCCAGTAGAAGTTGTCAACAGCAACTCTGTTAAACAGTTCAAGTCGAGACTAGACACAGTCTTGAAAAATAGCTGCTTGGAGACTTGAAGCATAGCGCCAGTGCTCTTCTAGAGCGTCAATCTGACCCTATAGAGGACTGCGCCTGCTCAAGTGTTTACCCGAAGGTAACCTCTTGGACTATTACGAAAGTAAGCGCGTGATAACTATAAATATGAATATGTATGTGAGTTTGAAAATGTCGAATAGATGAAAGTACTAACTCCATTCGCCTTTTATTGAGTTTCCTTCCGTGGTACATATTCATATATATACGAGGGGCGGTCAATAAGTTTTGCGATTCGAAAAAAAGGAAACGGGATATGAGGAAAAGTGTTTTATTATTTTTCAATATAACTACCCTCGACTTCAATGCACTTGCGCCACTTGTCCATGAGGCTTCGAATTCCCGAAAACCAGGGATTTCCCGACTGCTGTTCACTCCACTCCTGGACAGCGAGCTGGCCATCTTCATTGCCCCCAAACTGGCCTCTACGCAGTGCAGCTTTGAGCTGGTGGAATAAAAAGTAGCCGCTAGGGGCCAGATCTGGACTGTAGGGGAAAAGGTTGAGCTCCTCGAATCTGCACTCGCGCAGGGCAGCTTGTGCAACTCTGGCCTTGTGGACTCTGACGACGTTGAAGTCTATCATGGGGCGTGAGGTTTCGTGAGGTTTCTAGGGACCCAACTGGCAGAGACCTTGGTCATGGTCAAATTGTCGTGGATGATGTTGATAACACTTCCATGTGATATTCCAAGTTCTCGCTCGATTTCTTCGACCTTCACCCGTCGATTTTCGAGAATGATCCTCTCCACACGGGCCACATTGTTCTCGTTGGTCACGTCTGACGAGCGTCCTCGACGGAGAACATCTTCAAAGGACTCACGACCATGGCAGAACTCCCTATTCCAGAGAGCAATGGTTGCATAGGAAGGGGCAGTGTCGGTGTACACTGCAACCATGCGTTCATAGATCTCTTTTGCATTCTTGCCTTCCTTGGTCAAATCTTAGATCACTGCGCGGTGCTCAACCTTCTCCATGGTTGAAAAATTTGTGACTGACGATCTGCGATCAACTACTGATTCTTAAATAGACGAGGCAGGAGCGTGCGGCTGCAGGTTCTAACTTGTCATAACTTGTCCTAACAGCCCGACAAACAGCCATCCCCCTTCCTCTGTTTTGCCCTACCGATTCGCAAAACGTATTGACCGCCCCTCATATATATATATATATATATATATATATATATATATATATATATATATATATATATATATATATATATATATATCCCTATCTCTATCTCTCTCTCTATCTAAATTTAAGAACCTCGAAATGTCACCTGGTAAGTATTTGCACTGACTGTGTCCTTAAAAGATAAGTGCAAGAGATCAAGGATCTATATAGATCATCTGAGGAAAAATCTAAGGCATTAGAGAGAAAACTGCAGAACCTAGAGTCTGAACACGTGCGTCAGCTTCGCTGTTTCGAGCACAGGATCACCGAGTTATCCTAAAGACTAGAGGCCCAGTCGGCTCATGATGTATCTCCCACCCACGTGGGTGGATCTGCCAACGAGACCCTAGCCTATGAAGTGATCACTGCATAGGCAGGCCACGCCAGCCTTCCAACGTCCTAGAGCTGGAGTCAGCTGCTGCGGGACTGGCTTAACAGACCAAAAAGAAGAAGAGCTAGAGGAACAAAGGAATAAAAAAGAAGAGAAAGTAGAAATAAAAGAAGAGAAAGCAGAAACAGAAGTGAAACCAGAGGAAGATAGCTAAAAAAGAAAGAAAAAGAAGAAAACTATGGAGATTAAAGAGGAAACTGACAAGTCGGTTGTGAAAGGGAAGACTTTTTCTTTTGCAGCCGATTGTGCGAGATTCAACTTATTGGCGACTCTGAAGCCCTGGGTTTGCAACCACTGTTAGCTGCCCACCTTCGCACCAGTGTGAAGGTAAGCTGTCTGCCAGGAAGGGGAAACCACCGAATCAGGGTAGAGAGGAATAAATCTCAGATTTCTAAGAACTCAGTCGTTGCCCTGATGGTAAGTAGCAACGACCTCTACCTCAAAGGAGGTATGGTAAGCCCTGTAGGAAAGATTTTACACACGGTCATGGGAGCCGTGGACGACTGTTGATTGAAAACCCGCAGATGTGTTATGGTCGCGATGCTCCTAAGATAGCTCACTCGAGGAACATCTCCTTGAACCGACGCCTGGCAGATTTGTGTACGGCAGAGGAGTCTTTTTGTGGACCCTTACCGCACCTTATATGGTAAAAACGATCTCTACCAAATTGATGGAGTGCATCTTTCCTTTAAAGGAAAGACTGTATTCTGTAACATAATACAGGATGTCCTGGAGCAGAGCCAAAGGAGTGTCCGGCCCAGAGTGAGGGCTGACGTACGCCAGTACGCCCGTATCACTCCTGGAACTACTTTCTCGGAGGTCGCAAAGAGGGAAACCTCCTCGCCAACAAATAAACCAGGAAACGGAATAGCGTAGGAAGTCCTATATTCGGGGGCTCGCTGAAAGTTCTGTTTAATGCGAGGTCGATCAGGAACAAGTTTATTAAAATTCGTGGCCTCGTAGCGACGGAAGAACATGAAATGGTACCATAACAGAATCGTGAGCAAAAACCTCAAACCGAGATTTTGAAGGTGAATTCATGATTCTCGGTTACCAACTCTTCCAAAAGTTAGGCCAGGCAGAGAGGGTGGCGGTGTGATGTTGTATGTCAATCGACAAAAATCAACATTGTATCCGACCACGAGCTACTAGTTGTTTACCTAGATATAGGTCCTGCCAGATACAGGATCATGCTGCTTTCCAGACTCCCTGCCCACCTCGTTGAAAGGACAGGAATCTGTACCGGCTGCTGGGTAAACCTGTTCAAGACAGTGTGTATGGCCATGACTTCAATACCCAAGTTGACTAAGAAACCAGAGAATCTTGTGGCGAGAACTCACTACTCCTAGGATTCGCGAACAAGGAGTTCTTGACTCAATGAGTGAGAGAGCCGACGTGAGGCAATAATACCCTCGACTTAGTTGTCACCTCTGAGGATGATATCGTTGAGGATCTCTCTGTAGGCGAAGAGCTCGGTTGCAGTGGTCACCGACTAGACAGATTTATAGTAAACGTCCCCAAGGTAGAGTCTGCGACTGTAAATTGAGGAAACTTGATTTGAGAAGAGCCGACTTTGCAGTTCTTCGTGCTGGATTGACTAAAGCGAGGCTAGAAATGTGCATGGACGTTGAAGATTCGTAGAATAGATTCAAAACTACGTTCATGAGTCTTAAATCACGATTCATCCCTTTGAAAAGCTTTCGTACGTCTTCTGTTCAACCAAAGTGGTTTAATCGAGAAATTAGTCGACTGCTGAGGCAGAATAGAACGGTGTACCGGCAGTCAAAGATTTCTCGTGACTTTGATGAGTACCGTAGGTTAGCTAGGAGAGTGAAGTCCAACATAAGGGTGGCAAAGCGTGCCGAGGAGCTCGGAGTAGGATACTTTGCAAATAGAATCCCAAGGAGTTCTTTGGTTATGTAAACAGCCGTAAATCAATCTATCGCACGATTGGTCCTTTAGTGAATCAGGACAGGGCATTAAAGCACTCAAATGCTAACCTCCTGAATAACTACTTCTCTTCAGTGTTTACCTACGAGTGTGGTCCCATCCCCCAGCACACAGATTCTTACTTGGGAAAAAAGCTGGAGGAAATTGGCTTCACCCAAGGAGAAACAGAAAAAAGGATCCCTAATCTAAAGACGAAAAAGTCCGCTGGCCCGGACGGGTTTCTACCTGAAGTGTTGAAAGAAGCGCGGGATGAAATGTCACGGCATCTGAGCACAATCTTTAACATGTCAATCTAGACCGGATGCGTTCCTAGAGACTAGCGTGAAGCGGAGGTGACTCCTATCTTCAAAAAAGAAGACCCTAACCAGCCGTCGAACTACCGACCTGTGAGCTTAACCTCAATAATCGGTAAACTCATGGAAAACATAATAGTGGGGAAAATGACGTCATATTTAGAGTCCAACTTGCCATTGAGGAGTTTCCAGCACGGGTTCCGAAGGCAACGGTCAAGCCGAACGAATCTTGTGAAATTCTTCCACTTTGTTTTCAGTGAGCACGACCGGGATAAGGCGATGGATGTTATCTACTTTGACTTTCCAAAACCCTTCAATAATGTATCACACTGCCGCCTTCTCCGGAAAGTGCGTGCGTTGGGCATAGATGGAAATGTAGCAAGTTGGATAGAGAACTAGCTAAGTCGCAGACGGCAACGGGTCGTTTTATATGGACGGGATTCTGAGTGGGTGCTCGTTACTAGCGGTGTTCCTTAAAGTTTTGTCCTGGGACCACTACTGTTTATTATCTTTGTCAACGACATGGACAGTGACATGGTGGCAAAGATTTCTAAATTTTCCGATGATACCAAGATTGGTATGAACGTGGCAAAGGGAGGAAATACTGCTCGCCTTCAAGATTATTTTCGGAAGTTTGGGGAGTGGTCTGAAACGTGGCAAATGCCTCTTAACGTGAACAAATGCAAAGTCATGCATATCGGCAACCGAAACACCCAACTCAGTATATCCTTAAGGGCAGTGCTCTCGAATCCACCAACACTGAAAAGGATTTGTGTGTAACTATTACTGATCTCAAGTTATCGAGGCAGTGTACTGAGGCGGAGAAGAAAGCTCAAAGGATGTTAGGTTATATAAAGCGACAGTTTGAATATCGGAACAAGGAGATTGTACTGTGTTTGTATAACTCCTTTGTCCGGCCGCACCTGGAGTATACCGTACAATTTGGTAGTCCTTCGCTTCGAAATGATATCGCAAGATTAGAACGGGTGCAAGCCAGAGCAACCAAACTGATTCCCTCTAACAGACACATGAATTACGAAGATAGATTACGGGAATTAGACTTGTTCTCGCTGGAGACCCGGGGACTGCGTGATCAGCTTATCGAAGTGTTCAAAATACTTCGAGGCTTCGACATTTTAGACTACAGGGATATTTTCTAGCTGAGCCAGAGCAGAACATAAAACAATAAACTTGAACTGAAGCGTTAGCAGTGTGATCAGTGTGGGAAATCTTTTACATACAGCATTTGTGGTACATGGAAAGCACTTCCATTGGAAGTTGTCAACAGCAATTCTGTTGAGCAGTTCAAGTCGAGACTAGACAAAGTCTTGAAAAATAGCCACTTGGAGACTTGAAGAGTTGCGTGAGTTCTCATATAAAGCGTCAAGTTAACCCTTTAGAGGACTGCGCCTGCTCAAGTGTTCACTCAAAGCTACCCTCTTTGAATGGAACGTAAGGTCTACTAGTGTTTCTCTTTTCCTTGTTACTCCTTGTCCTTGTTGCTCTGATAGCGCTGATAGCTATCCTTTACGGTTTCTCGATCATATGGCCGCTATAGATTCTCGCCTTTAGATTTCACCATTTGTGCCACCTACTCTTATGATGCTCTCTTTTCCGTCTATGAGCTCTAGGATGCTTTGTCTCACTGAGGTTTTACCTCTGCCAGGGAAGATTGCATTCACTACGACTTTCTTCGTCGTCTTCATTCCCACTTTGAGCTATTTTTAGTCAACCTTTGCAACCTAGTTTGAGTCAAAGGGATTTATCCGCCATCCTGGCGTGTGGTAGTTGTTCTACCCTTTCTCAAGCACGGTAAGGACAGTTTGGACCCCATTCTTTTTTCCTCTAATTTGATTTTATCCCTTAATTCTTCGGATTTTATTGTTTTGAGCTATTCCCGGCCTGGTTTGGAGGCGGTTGGTTCTTTTACGTCCTCTCCCCCTTTGGTCTTGCAGATTTGTTCCAGGTTGGTTAGAAATGCTTCTCGTTACAGGCTGGCGTCCTGTTGGGTTCCGGCTCATATTGGGGTTCCGAGCAACGCGGAAATCAATCAGCTGGCCCGTTCGGCCACGCCCGAGGTCCAGGACGCCGCCCCTCTGCCATAAAGGAACTCCTACTCAGTAATCAGGGCGTATATCTTTCGCCTGTGGCAGAGAGAGTGGATTTCGTTCCCCCTTCTAATATGTCCTCTAGTAAACGTTCTGTCCGTCCCTGGTCGTCTAGCTCTCAGCGACTCCGGTCTTTGCCGGTTGCTCTTTGTCGGTTGCGAATTGGGCACACGCGACTCACCCATGGCTAATTTGTTTCGGGTGGAGGCCAGGTTGCCCCTGGTTGTCCTTTTTGCGGTGGCGAGTTGTCTGTGGCTCACATCTTAGAAGTTTGTCCCCGCCTCGCTTCTCGTCGAAATTATTGCTTCCCTACCCTTCCCTGTTCGATTTCGCTTTATTTTAACAGAAAACTCCCTCCTTACATTTTTATCGCGAAGTGGTGTTTTATCCCTTTTGCTAGTTGTCTTTTCACTTTTCTCTTTTTATTTATTGTTTTATCTTTTCTCTTAAACCCTCCCGTGTGATTGACACGTTATTTGTTTATTTCCTTAGCCGCTCTGGTTTTTAGAATGTGTGTCGTGTGCCTGTAATTTAAGTGTGCGTATGTGTGCCGTGCTGTCTTCTTTTAGTCCTTTGCTTTTTCCCCTTTTTATTAGGTGTTTTCCACGCTCATTGTGACTATTTTCGGGCGACCCCTTTTTATCAGTGCTACAATTGAGAATGCATTACAAAAATTACAAAAATCCTTGTATATAGCTGTGCGCTTCACAGTTCCAGCGACGCGGTGTTTAGCTGTTGTGCGCATGCTCAGTGTGTGAGTAAGGAAGATGCACGCTAAGGAGAAGAGTACTGTGGCTCATACAGTGCCGACCATGGCGTGCTGGTGGAAGGTAGTGTTTCTTTTTTACTCCGCGCGTATTGTGCTTAAAAACGTGTTTATATTCTTGAATGTGGTAAAGAGTAGAATTTAATTCACTTTTTTCATTTCTTTTATTTTACAGAAAATTTTACCATGGCCTGCTTGCAACCCTAAGAAATAGGTTCTCTGACTGTAAGTGAACCTTATCAGCTTAGATTTTCATAGCTGTCTCTCCATGAGAATGTTGCAGTTAAGAAAAGAACACTATGAATTCTGAAAGGCTAAATGCACTTGCAGTGCTTTCAATAGAGAAAACATTCCTCAGTAGTAATCTAGAGATCAAGGAGAAAATAATTAATCTTTTCGCTCAAATTAAAACAAGAAGAATGGGTTTCGATTTTAAGTGAAAGTATCAACTGTAACAATTTAGGCTATTAGTAAGTGAAAAATTTTAGATTTTGTTCTGTTTAGGATTTTATCAATTTAATCTATAAATTTTCTTTTAATATGTTTAGTTCCTTTTACACAATATTAAAACAATGCTAACAAAATTTCTGATGCAACACCCGCACTAATTTTAGCTACGAGCCACCACTAAAGTTTGAGGCCCGCTTCGCTCGCAGGTTCGTACAAATGAAGAGAAATAACTAGATAGTGGTGGATTAAACTCATGTGGGTCCCATATAACATAAAACCGATATAATCACAGACTTCATTCAAAAAAGTCCCTTACCTAGCCAATCAGACACTCAGGATCAGAACAACGAAATGGCGGAGTTTGCATTTGTCGTACAATAACACTACTAGCATCGTCTCCCACCTTATTTCGTATGCATCCGAAAGGGCTGACCTGATCAGTGTTGGAGTAGGAAAGAGCCAAACGCTAGTAAGATTGCTTAATCTGTGTAGACAGCTTTGCCCTCTTATAAATGCGCTCGTTTCCGTCAGCCCATATATGTACATGACCCAAAAGACGAAAATCATGACTTCCATTCATCTTGTAGTATCCATTCTCGTACAGAACAATATATTGCCACTTATTTGGCCGTGAAGAAGGAAGGAGTGCATGGAAGAGCCCTGACGGTTTCAAAACAATCTGGAGTTACATAGAAGCTGTAGGGGTGCGAAGATGTATCAGAGAGAAAAATTCCTTCCAAAGCGAGAATATAAATAGCCCATTAAATTACCAACTCAAAACGGACTCCCCGTAGCGTGACGGCAGAGTGCTGGCATTTGGATTCCCCGCGATCGAAACTCAAAAGTCCACAATTTTTACGAAGAAAATTTACGAAGAAAACGGAGACCACGGAAAACGCTTTAAGGACAACTCAAGAAGTCTCAAGATAAATGGATCGCCTCCAGAAGAAAACGGAACTCAAGGAAAATGACTTCAAGGGCGAACTCATCACGTCATCAAGAATTAAGAAGAAATCATCACGTGATCTATAATTTGGAAGGAATCATCACATCAAGATAAAATGTAAAGTTAATATGAAGATACATCAAGAAAGAAATCGAAGATCAAGAACTAACCCAGCCAACCTAAAGAAGAAGGAATCTTAGCCCACAAGAATACCAAGAGTCAGATAAATGCAAGACAAATTTTTCAAGGGGCAACCTCAGTTAAGAAAGAAGTCAATAGATTCGAATATAGAAATCAGATGATGAATAATATAGATAAATAAATAAAAGAAAACAAATACAAGAAACCCCCCCCATCCCCATAAAGCTTCCTACTACACCCTTTAGAAATGAGGTCATCTGTTTACACTGATAGCATTGGAAAATGAAGTGTTGAAAAACCTAAAAGGTTGTACCCTCTAAGTAGGCATGTAGATATCTTCCATCTTAGGCACAACAATCTGCTACACCAGCCCCAAAGTAAAACAAACGGTCGAAGAAGTTTGCTGGCTCAGAACTCAAAAGGTTTACGGCCAAATTGGAGACACTTGGCGATATTGGCATCGAATAGTTTGGCTGCGGGCAAATGAGAGCTCTGGCAGCTCGGCTAAATGCTGAATTTGCGAATAAAAGTTGATGGCGCAGTGTATACGATGTAAAACGAGGGGGATCTTTCAGGCGTTGCAAAAATGTCTTTTATTAGCGAAAAGCAGAAATTCACTGTCGCCAACCGGACAACGAGGTAACGAGGTAATTTTGAGCAAAACAAGGGCAGTTTTACAGGATTAGGGAAGTGCTATTAACATCCTACCTTCAAACAACCACATTGCGTAGAACCTCTATCGCGTGAGGACAAGGGATTCTAAGGCTGCAAATGTGTAGCTCCGAAGTGAGATTCTAGTCGAATTCAAGACTAGGATTCAAAAGCATTTCATCCCGTTTCTGATAAATTCTGGGGCAGGGCAGGCAACTGTGACACAATCCGTGCATTTGCCCTTGGCCAAATAATAATGAAACTTATCATTTCGGCGTAACGATTAAGGCAGTTAAGAGCGTGTTAGAGTCAGCGCACCCAAATAAACGTCCGAGAAATGATAAAAGAGATAAAAAACTAAGTAAAGTTTGGGGAGAGCATCCAAACTCTGGGCACGGCAAATATAGTGATGCTGCGGACACTTTCCTGTGTGGACACACTCCTCTGTTCTTACATGCTCGGTGAGATAAACCCGCATCCGTGAGCAGATTTGATTATCAGGTAGAGCAGGAAAGTAGATATAATGCCTTTATCATGTGGTTTCATAAACCTCACCAAATCGGAAAATATCGCGAGAATATTTTATCTGCAGAGGAATGCCTAGCAAATAGATATCATCATATTTTTTTAAAGGGGATACCATCTCGCGACTAGCATATGTGCATAAGTCGCCGAAATGTCATTATTACTTGTTTTTAACTGGAAAATAAGATAATATTGCCCCTAAAAAGAAAAAGTAAAACCCATACCAAACAAAACAAAAAATCAACTAAGATCAAATAGAAGCTAAAAAAACACAAACAAAGGCCACGCTTAGGTGCCAAAGTCGGCCCGACTCCCTCTGGCGTCCGATCATCTCTAGTTTACAATTATAAGGTGGAGTAGAGCCAACAAGAAAACTAATAAATTGAGCACCACGTTTGCCTTACGAAATCTTGAAATGGGCACTCAAACCAAAAAATATGCCATTTGTTAATATTTAATGTATTAATGCAAAGCAAATAATGAAAACCCGCTAGTTTATATAATTGATGTATTAATGCAAAGCGAACTGTAAACGAGTAAATAATGAAAAACCTCTAGTTAATAATTAATGTATACTGGTATAATGTATACTGTATACTGGTAAATATTGCGAAACCGCTAGTCAATGAAATCGCTCTACTCCCACGGTAAACCTACAAACATTCACACATTTAGAAAACAGGTGCCAGGCGACAGTTTGGTCCGCGCGGTGATAATGAAGAGAATTGAAACAGCTGTTCACACAAGTAATGAATCTGATAGAGAGGAAGTCTGACCCATGGTCTTTTGACATGTATACACGAAAGACGGAATTTTATTTTGCTACGAATCTTGGAACGACCAGATATTAGTGAGATTTCAAAATACAAACACTCTCCTGGTGTATACGCGTCTACACTAGATAAACCATATACCCTTCGGTCAAATAGGCTCCACCCAGCTCTCGGATTGAAGAAAGGGATCCATGCCCCCAATCTTTCAATAGGATAAAAGAGCTTGTAAGAGATACACAAAGAAGGATAGGCAGTAACAAGATCGATACCAACATTAAAATCAAGGTGGCAGTCTCTCGTGCAAGGACATTAAGACATTCAACATCCAAAGCAAGATACAAGGACGTGAGTATAAGACAATTCCAATAGTAACTCAGTGATTTCACTTGCCAGAAAGAATGGGCGGCCATAATACCAAGAATAAACCTACAAAACCGCCATTCCCTAATTTCCTTACCTCCGTGAAGGAATAGGTCGGTTACCGTTAGCCCAGCTTATAAGTGGATAACCGGCGGGCATCTCGAACATTCAATTGAGTCATAATTTTAAAGCATAACCAACCATAACCGGTAACACCGCTCAAGAGCTATAAACTAGTGACCCTGGATGACCGGAGAGGTAAGGTAACCCACGATCAAACTCCCCGGTCTTCAATAAGACAGGGGTATCAAGTTGGTTGAAAATAATAGAGGCACAATTTCATATCTCAAGGATAAGTAAGGAGGACACAAAATGTTTTCACACTCTTGCTGCACTGCCTCCAGAGACTGTTGACCTGCTTCCAATTACATTTTTATCTACACAGAACTACCAGCTTCTAAGGGCCAAGGTAATTGGGCTGTTCGAGAGGACCAGCCCAGAGCTATTCAAAAAGCCCATAGCATCCTCGTCGCTTACTGGTCGGTTGACCCCCGGTCAATCTGCAGGAACTAGGAAGAAAAGCTCTACAGAGTTAGAGAAGAACTCATGAGACACAGGTTTATTTATATTCAGTCATTGCCGTTTAACATCGTGCCCATTATCGCCACCCAGAAAGACTTAGCCCAGCTAGAGAAACTTGCGGACGAAGTAATGTTATTTTACAAAGCACAATTCCTTGCTTTACACAAAGATGACAAGGAAGTAAGTGGTGATATCTCGTTCTTTAACATCCTCCTAAGTGCGTTTAAATATTAATGACAAAAATGGCAATCTGGCAAACCAGGTACAGTATTCAGTCAATTCGTGTTCAGGGCCCGTGGGAGCGTACCCTGATGGCAATGGTTCTAACTTTGTGCTATGTAGAAACGACTATAATAGTGCGAATAATATACCAATAGGAGTGTGACTTATTCGCAGGAACTAAAAGTCTGTGGTATGTTGCTCCCATTTATATTTGAAAGAAAATACGACATTCTACAAGCCTTGGTGCAGATGGCCGAAGAGAGGTGAAAACGTACAAATGCAACTACCTCCATGCCTTCCTTGCCAGACCTTTTGGAAAACTAGCATAGCATGCCATTGCAAGTGCGACTGCTGGCATGGCGTCTGTGTTCACTGTCGCCGGGAAATTAGATAATATAAATTGCGAATTTCTAATCGATACGGGAGCATATATGTATATCCATACTTCCGGTTAATTTGGTGCGGAGGTGCGAGTGCGTAATTCCACTCTAAGCATTGTAACGGCTAATGTCCAAAAAATAAATGTGCACAGTAAAATACACGCATATATAGTTATTTCTAGCCTACGCGGGTCATTTAGGTGGTTATTTGTGGTCGCCGATACCACATAGCCATTATTATAGAATGATTTTCCGGGACATTTTAATCTTTTATTGGATTGTGCGCGCGGCGTCCTTATCGATAATCAAACGGGGCTCAAGTAAAAAGTAAAAAAGTCCGTGGAAACTGCAGTAGCACTAACTATTAAATACCTCCAGCATCACCCGCCCAGTTGCAAGACGGCATTAGAGAAATATGAAGCCTTGTTAAGCCCCGCGTCTAATAATCCAGCCCCACTACCGTCTAACTATATGTCACACACAATCGAGAGCGGTAGTGAACAACCAACCTTCGCGCGATGAAGGAGTCTTTCAATGGAGAAACTACAAGTTGCCAGAGCAACGTTCGAAGCCCTATTAAAGGAAAAGGTTTGCGCCAGACGAGATCACCTTGGGCTTCACCTATTTACATGGCCTCGAAGAAGGTACCAAGCGATTACAGAGTGGTCGACGATTTTTGCGCAATTAACGCACTCACGAAGCCAGAGAGATATTCCCTACTGAGGATACAAAGTCTAGCACACTACTTTCAATGAAAGACAATTTTCTCTCTGTTGAATTTGGTTCGTGCTTACCACCAGATCCCGATGAACCCAACAGACATAGACAAAACTGCGGTGGTAACTCCATTTGGGTTATGAGAGTACTTAAAATTACCTTTTGGCTTCAAAAATGAGAGTTTCACTTTCCAGCGTCACATGAGTAACTTTTTCGGGGATTAGAGTTCGTTTTTGCATACAGAGACGACCATTTGGATCATTTAGACCACTTTTTTAAAATCCTGGTCGAGAAAAACCTACGATTATTTATAGAGAATTGCGAGTTCGCGAGATAAGAATTTGCATCATATTTCGTCTACGGGAATTTTTCCACCAGCTAAGAAGGTTAAAGAAATTAGAGACATGCCATTACCAAGAAACTATAAGGAACTATGCCAATAAATGGGCATCTTAGGCTACTATAGGAGAATGATTCCAAATTTTTCCGCGATTGCAGCTCTGCTGACTAAGCTCGCACGACTTCAACTCAAGGCTTGTAAGCTCGTGTGGAATGATGCTGCGCGAGATGCATTTAATCACACTAAAGTAACTCTAATTAACCCAACGAATCGCCATATCAGCTGATGACGGGCAGCTCCCAATACGTGGTAGGTGCTGCCTTTCATCAGATGGTGAATGGATCTCGGCAACCAGTGGCATTATTCTCGAGCAAATTAAGCAAGACACAGCGAGCATACTTCAAATAAGACAGGGAACTTTTGGTGGTGTATCTTGCTGCTATCCAATTCAGGCATGTAATTGAGGGTCCCCATGATACTTGGTACACGGACTACAAGCCGCTGATGTTAGCTTTCTCTTCACTATTGTGTGCCAAGACGGACAAGCAAAAACTCAACTGGACGGGGTTATTGGAGAACATCAGCGACATCACAAACGTCCGTGGCAAAGACAATGTCGTTGCTTTCAGCCTATCACGGAACATCAATTCGGTCCAAATTGACTCATTTTACCTTCGCACTCTGGCAGCAGCACAGAAAATGATTAAGAAACAGAAGAACTACAGTACTGATTATCTAGATACCCATGGCACTTAGTCCTTACGGAATGCAGGAGAATAATCTTCAAACAATTGCACAATTTATCCCACCCTGGGATCAAGGCATCCTTCAATCTAATTAAGTAAGGATATTTTTGGCCTAATATAGATAGGGACATTCACTCCTGGGGACGGGAGTGCCTCCTAGATTGATCCCTACACGAAATCCCGAGTCCTACCCATTAATATCCCTTCGTCAATATTCAAGACAGTGCACATGGACATCTTCGGACCACTACCACCGTACACGTCTCCTGGGCAATCCTACCCGTCGCATAACCGGTATCTCCTATCATGCATTGACAGGGCTAAAAGATGGATTGAGGCATTACCGATTCCTAACATAAGTGCTGCAACGGTTGCTTTGGACTTCTTAGACGGATGGATTTCCAGATATGGAGTCCTAGTATATGTAATAATCGACAGAAGAGCTCAATTCAAGTCCAAGTTGTTCAAAGAATTACTAGCCCTCGTTGGTCTCCATGACCATTGTCTCTCCACCACAGCGTACCGCCATCCGAGTCATTAACTCGTTATCTAGTCCAAAGCATGACGCCGTTCCAGGATAGGGGTACCTCGGACCGTTCGCTACTCAGAGATCCGAGTGAGCCCGATGAATTGAAACTTCAACTTCTAGAACTTTCTTTACGCCCACCGGAACCACCATCGACCTACGAAGCAGCTAAATCACCGGTAACTTTTCTCACAAGACCGGCATCGCCCACGAGGCAACCCCGGAAACACCTAGGTCCCTGCGGGGACCGGCAGCCATGATTCAGAGGATTTCAAATCAATCCTAGCCGCCTGCAGACCACGCCGCCATCAAATCAATCCACTGGGAGGTAGTCGTCGATAACCTTCGCCAAAAAATCAATTCCTCGGTGTTCGAAACACGAGATCAAGAAGAAATACAAACCTTGATAACACTCTTCAGATTCTGCTCGCAACTCAAAAGCGAAGAGCTCTTAAGACTTCAAACTCGACTTCGCCTATACCACTGTGTTTGGCAACACGGGTGGCAACCAGCCCTACGCAACGCACGTGAACAAGCTGCCATCAGCACAGGAATAACTCTAAGTGAAGCAGCCTTCACAGGCCCAAGAGTCCAAGTGATCAGAGTAGAGAGACCTCAACCTCCGAGATATGGATCCTGGGGACCATTGACTGCCAACATGAGTCCTGGAGGCAGAACGTCGTCACAGGGAGGGGCTAGAGGACGCCCACTGGTTCCTCAGCGACGTCGCAGGTAACCTTTCAACGAATTGGCGGCTTCGCGTATCAAGAATGAGGCACCGCATGTTTTCCCCGAGCCACTCCAGATCCTCAAAATCAGAAGAATTCGTAAACTTTTCCCTCGGATCCCTACAATCTCTCGATTACTTATGGGAAAATGCCCCCTTCGCTTCCGACTCCAACGAAGAAAAAGAATACCCCACATTCCACAGGACCCTGACCCACTCCCGCAGCCACAACCAGTGATTCCCCCAGTGCAAGTATTTCCCTTGTCCCAGTGTCTCCTCCTCAAACTAGAATCTCCGAATGGATCGATATTGGTCTAGAAGACGAGGCCAATATAATAGTAATAGCCCCAGAGCCTACTATAGGACTTCGTAGAAGAAGTAGATGATGAACTAGGCGGCCTAGTAATCAGGAAAGAAGAATCAAAAGAACAAACTTCCATAACCTACATTCCTCTGCCGGGAATGGCCTTCCCTACCGTCCTAGAAATTTCCCCGCCACTATCTCCGACCACCTATCGGAACCCGGGGACGTTCTGTTGGACGAACTAAGTGCCCTCCCCCCCCGGACATCATAAACGGCCGAAGAAATGGCAACTAAAACAACGCAATACTAACGACAACAACGGAAATAGAAACAACCACGACAACCGCGGCCCCAAGGATGACAGAGTAGACAAATGGGTCAGCCCCCGGAGCCCGCCAATCGTCAAACCAACTCTGGGCCCGCCTGCACGTCGTGCATCTAGGCGACCTAACTAGCCTTTCCCCAGTCAACCACCTCCTCATGGCAGCCCAACCAATAGGACTTAAAGTTTTTATTAACCGAGTCTACCAAGCAGATATAATTGAAGAATCGCCTCAGGTTTCAAGATGTCATAAGGTGTTCGGAGTCCCGAAACCTAACTGAGCAGCAAGACTCGTTTATGATATAAGCGGGGTACAAGAATATTTCGAACCCCCCACCTGGTATGATTAAAAAGCATTAGTGCATAGTAAAGAAATCATTTCCTGAAACTTCGGGTAAAAAAATTATAATACTAACCAGGCAAGGGCTTGCGCTTCGCCTCTAAGATTAAAATCTAAAAAAAAGCAGCCATGGTTAAATTTTTTTAAATTTTCTGAACTTTGCTAATTATAATAATTTTAAAAAGGAACTCTAAACTAAATTTCCCCCCTTTCTAAATATCACGTTGCTAAAATATAGTTATAGAAGAAGATATATAAAAATACATTTTCTGAATTTCACCATTTGTAATTCTTTGGGTTTTAAAAAATTGACAAAATTTCGATACTTATATTTATTTCTGAACTTCACCATTTTGTTTTTTGATATTATAAAAGAATTATTAGAAATAACTTTGATAAAAAAACATGAGTCATAACCAAACTAATATGAAATTATTATTCAATACTAAAAAAAATTTCCTTCTTAAATTATAGAGTTAGTGATGATGATGATGATGATGATGATGATGATGATGATGATGATGATGATTTGGCGCCAATATGTACCGAGATCTTGAAATGCCGGCGATAATTTGGGCGAAAAATTATCCCATAAAATTGCGCAGAATTTTATAGATTAAATGAGCATTATTTATTTTTATGTGACGTTCTACATAAATTATATTATTGCGTCGTATTGTTTTTCTTATCATTCCTGCAGTAATAAACAAGGTTTTCGTGCTAAATCTCCAAAACATCCCCATCACGTTTAACATTTTGGCCATAAAATGCATTTTGCTACCGTTTTTTAGGGTCAGGAACGTGAATACGATGTTCATTGCCGCTGCAAAGGGCTTACTTTCGAGTTAGC
The DNA here is from genome assembly GCA_963969495.1 of Ceratothoa steindachneri. Lineage (NCBI taxonomy): Eukaryota > Metazoa > Arthropoda > Malacostraca > Isopoda > Cymothoidae > Ceratothoa > Ceratothoa steindachneri. The sequence continues at coordinate 87,693,163 of OZ018323.1, read as the reverse complement.
TTCACATTCATGTAAGACCAGCTACCACTAAACTTAAGCAATTTGCGGTGAAAAAAGGCGATTTGCGGACACAATGACGATCATAAATCCCAAATTTAACTTAAACAAACCTAGCCTAAACCAACTTATACTAACCTATTATAAACTAACCTAAAATGACATTTTCATGACGAGGTAATTTAGGTTTGCGACAAAATTGCCCTAAATATGTATATCCCATTTTTCGCATTATTTTCTTAATAATGGATAATGATCTCCCTGGCAAAAGTCTGTACAGCAGTCGAAAACTTTTTGATGTGAGAAATCCGCTTGTCTCCCTTCCCGTTTCCTGCTACGTGGCTCTGTTAAATACGAACCAATATAAAAAAATGAAACACTTTAATTGACTTTTTAGCGTTTTCAAAAAGATTCCGCGTAATGCAGAGCTATAAACGCGGCAATAGGTTTTTTTAATTTTTTTGTTCGTACGGGTTATACTAGTTTTTTCACAGCGGAAAGGTAGGTTTTCGTTAAATTCCAGGTCACTTCTGCACATAACATACACAGAGGATAATAAATTTTTTATGGGATAAAATAGGGGCCGAAATTAGGAGCGATAGCGAACAATCAGCACAAATGGTTCTAATAGTCACGGTTTTTAATTGTCATCTCTCTTTGGGCTCTTTTTGGCGACAATTTGGTAGAACAAATTATTGCCTATATTTCAAGTGAGCCCTATTGTCTTTTTCAGATGGAGGACAAAAAAACATTAAATAAAACAAGTAAGCATAGTTTTTTTTTTAGTTTCCGCCACAGACCTCTTAGAAACTGGACTGACCTCAGAATATTGGCGAATTGCATATAGGCCTCGATACCATTTCCACATTATTTGATGTTACTCGAAAAACAAAAAGGTAATAACTATTTTGCTGTAGGTTTTGCAGTTTTCATATAAATATATTGAGATATAACAATGTATAGACGAAATTTATTGGTGAAATAAGAAAAAAGTTAACTATCAGATTTATCAATCTCTGCTAAATTGCTGCTGAATAAAAAGAAAACAATATATTATTATCATTTTTAAACTTCTCATTAGTTTTGATAGATTCTTAGATCATTATTGAACACTAAATATCAATAAAATGAACAATACAAATCATTCTGACGTCCAACACTAACCCATGTCAATTTGTCAAAGTTCTGCTCACCAGAAACAAATTCACTGTCTTCTTTACGTACCGAAGTATTGAATCTTCGTGGCACTTCTCTAATTCTACATTGCCTAAATGAGCACAAGATTAATACTGAAATTTTTCCAAAACAATGTTAACGTTCCACAAAATGTATCTATTTCTTGAAGCCATTCAGTTTTAGTTTCTTATCAGTGATCTTGTTGCGAGCTGCATCTGAAATGTATGTAGATGAGAATACTAAGAAATAGTACATTGATAAACATAATATTGATACACCAAAGGGATGTTCACCGTAAGTTCAATATACCATTAATTTACTCACTCTGGATAGAAGGGGAAGACCGAAGGAACAGCATCGAGTTTGAGATATTTACGCTGGCCCTCCCTTTTTCTTCCGGAATGTTTCGTAGTGGAAGTCATCCGGTAAAAAGTGCAACTCACACACGCCAGCATGGTCTGGGTTCCAGCCAATATCACTGGGTTCTAGTGCAGAGATCCACTTCTTACGGATCTCTTGCCTGTAAGACTTGGGAAGGCAAACACTGAGTGCTTACAGGATGCTTAGCCACTCGCTGCAATAGCCTCCTTTTCTGCTTTTGTGGTTCTGTACCCAGATCGGCAATTGATGGCAGCACACTTAACCCTGCTGAGTTGACCATATCTGTTTGAACATAAGGGTAGTAAAATAAAAAAAAGATGTATCGTAATTATTATCATAAGTCATAGCAACAATAATGGTAATAATAACAATATTAATAATAATAAAATTATCATTATTAATATTATTATTGAAGATTGCTCAAATATATAAAATATTTGCTATTTATCAATTCTTACTAAAATAGCGTAAAATGGTGATATTATTGATATTTATACTACTATGACTATGTACTAGCTACTACTACTACTATTAGCAACAATAGTAGTTCACCGAACACACACATTTTTGGGGTGGGGAGACAAAAACAAAAGTCTCGTCCTTAAAAGTTTCAAAATTTTGACAGAAAAACACAAGACAGACCTCTTAGAACTTCTTTAACATTAGAGCAAAAGTTTTGAGTACAAATATACAAAAATAATGTAAACTTACCATAGCTTACGGAAACAGGCACGCGTGACTTGTGGATGCACTCACTGATGAACTCAAACTGATGTTCTCTGCGGCCAGCGGCGCGTTTGAATTCAGTGGGGCCCTTATGCACAGGCGACATTCAAAACATTTCGCAGTGGCCAATCTAGTGTTAAAGAAGTCTATGTATGCGCCAATATTTGTTAGCATAGAATGTTTTGCCATTGCTTTTTTCTAATTATCATTAACAAAATGAACATTTCTCCATCCGTAACCAATATAGACAATTATTACCAATACTTTTTACACGTTCGCTTCTTTTACGAGTATTATTTCCTCTTTGTTAAGGGAACTAGTTTATATTATTTATTTTTTAACATTCTTTTCTTTAATACTATTTGGTTACTTACTCTTTTTTATTGATTATTTTCTTTCGTTACATTTTCTCTTTCTTTGATTTTTATGCTTTCTTGAATAGTTAATTTCTTCAATTAAATACATTAGATTGGAATTAGTTGGGGGGGGGGGGATTTAAATTTCGGCACTTTCCAATCGTTATTGGCTAGTTTTGAAGATAGCTTCTGTGTGTATCAGATGTTCAATTAATTTATGCCTTCTTTTTAAATTAATATCAAACCACGAACGCATAATACAGTTTTTAGGGTAACAAACTAATTAAAGTGACAACCCCCTTGTGGGCATTGTAATAAGCCCCTTATTTATAATAATTCTAATCTGCAGGTAGAAAAAGTGATTCAATTCATCTATTAGAGGTCGAAGTTTTGCAAACGATAATTGTCGATTGGTTTAGCTTTCCGAGGGAGGTGGCTATTCAATTTTGCAAGAGGAATTGTAAAAAAAATCGGTGTTGTGACGACTGGTCGAAATTGACGAGACGAAATTCGGAAAACGCAAATCCAACAAGGAATTAGTTTTTATGGCGTTTGGGTTTTTGGTGGAATTGAAGGGGATATCAAAAACTTGTTTATGGTACTTGTTCAAAATCGGACCAAAGAAACACTTTTTTCAGTCGTAAAAGAGTGGATTCTACCGGGAATCCAAATCATCTCCGATTGTTGGGCAGCCTATTCCCTGAAAAATGTGTGTAGAATTTGACTATTTTTCCATTTTTTATGGTGTGCACGAAAAATAATGGCGCCTCACGAATTTAAATTCCAAACGAAGCAATAACGTATTTATGCTCGCTGAAGGAAATGTTTGCATTCTTTATTTTGAAAAAAGGCGAAAAACAACCGAGCATCTCTTCGTAAAGATTATCAAAGTTTCCGTGCAACGCAGCCCTATAAAAGTGGCAATAGGTTTTTTAACCCTTTTATTCTCACGGTTTATATTAGTTTTGCGAAGCGGAAAGCTAGGTCTTTGGTAGCTTCTAGGACACTATTGCACACTGAACATACACAGCTTACTTTTATTAGTATATGCTTAGCCAAAAAGGATAATAAGTTTGTGTTATTGGATAAAATTAGTCCAGAATTTATGAGAGATGGCTAACAACCAGCAGAGACTTCAAACATAATGGCAAATAGTTCTAAATTGGCGCGAATTTAAATTGTCAACTCTTTTGGGGCTATTTTTAACGATAATTTGGTAGCCCAAATTATAGCCTGTATTTCAAGTTAACGCTTTTTTAGGCTTTTTCAGCTGTAAATAGAAAACAAATAAAAAAACAGGGAAGCAGGATAAATTTGGTATGCGCTAATGTTTTTTTTATAAGATTTTTTTCATTGTTTTTAATTCATCTCATTAAAAAGAGTACATTTCTCCATCCCTAACTAATATAGACACTTCCTTAAATATCTACAAAAGAGAAGCAAATAAGTATATTAAACTAAGGTATGTTGCTTCAATACAGGAACGGGAGTAATTAAATGCTAAACCCTAATGACTTAGTACCTTATCGATTCGAGCCGTGTTCTTATCCTAAGAAATTACTTGAAATTTTGAAAGGATGGGCACAAGCATTTTAGCGTACTAAACGATGCCATACTTCTTCCTATTATTGTAATTGTGTCCTAAAAGTAATATTTTTCTGGCGCTGATGGTATATCCCCTCATATAAAATTGCAAAATTGAATATTTCAAGACGATTCTGCAACGCAAAAATCCTTCAACGACGGCATCTTTAAATGTCATGAAACGACCTTTATGGTATACAAAAGAAAGTTTTGTTTTATTCTGGGTGGAGAAACGCTTACGCCGGTCTTATTAAAAAATACCCACCGTTTTTGCAGAAATAATTCTCCCCATCCATTATATAGGCTTATCTGAATTGTTCTTTGGTATTTATTTTCCGAGTTATCAGCACTCGAATACAGTATTTTCTGAGCCAAGATGTAGAAGGTTATTAGAGATAGGTGGTTATTTAAACATGTTTAGTCCTCTATTAACTGATGGCACTTATGGCCGCAAGGAAAGTTGTGAGTGTGCTTTGAGAGAAAGAGAATCTAGCCAACGCCAAGAAATTCACACGAGGTAGAATTCACGGATGGCGATATACCTTGTATAAGGACTTTGCTTCTCTCTGAAGGTCGTCACATACTCGGCCAATCACGAAGGACGCGGTTGGTGTGAGTAAAGACCAGGCATTCATGAAATAATAATCCATCAGTGGCTATGGAGTTGCCGAATAAGAACTCAAGGGCATGCACTACCCACCTAAACTAATGAACTGAGACCTAGATGTCAGTCAGTTCTCAAATAAGTCATTGAATGCCTACTTTGTAGGACAGTACCACCCATATATCAAAAGACCGTCCCTACATCAGGATACCGGAGGCACACATCAATGAAAGAGAATGAAGTGGTCCTAAGGCTTGGGTGTTCTTTAACAGATTCGTCTAGGACCCAACAGGTATTGTCCTTCCACCCGATGGTGCTTCTATCATTAAGCTACCCAAAAAAAGGGTCGGCTGACGCCGGAAGGTAAAGAGACAGGAGAAAAACCTGCGTTCGAGGTATATCTAAAATACTACCGCCCTAAGAGTTTTACTAAGAGTCAAAGGAAAAATATAGGACTCGCTTTAGTTGTAAATCACCCACCCACCAGTCGTATCCCTATCCTGTGCTTTAGCGGCTCTTGAACCTCTTGTATCCTTGATGGTTGGAAAAGATGACGCAGTAAACATGTATATTGAAGACAACACTTTAAGATTAGCGGTTTGAGATGAGCCTCCACACTGCATTCCAGTTAGCCTGAGGTCCACGCCAGTACCCCTGAAAGGAATTCATTTCTATATCTATCCTGAAAAAGTTATCGGGATCCTCTTCGCGGAAACGGTCCTCAGACTAATGACCTTAGGCTTTCCAGAGACAAATCTTCGAAAGCTATAGGGCACGGAACGCGCTATTGGCACTGTCACCTTCGATGACTTATTTGAGAAGGTTCGGTTCGGCACACTGGTTTTACCTTTCTTACCTCAAGTCCTTCAACTGGCGAAGCGCATTTATATTCGGCCCTCTATCGTCATTGGGGTAGGTTCGCTCTCTTATTTCTCCACCTCTATGTTTAGGCAGGAACAAAAAAAACCCTTGTTCCCTTATCGCTAACCACTTTCCGGCCTGTGAGCTTTAAATGGCTTAGGCGTGGCTCTGCTGTGACTTACCTGGGGTTTACCTCCCTCTTGGCTAGCAACCTAGTGGATAACCGTAGCCACTTAGTATTCCTTAAAGCTTCAGAGAGTAGGGGAAGGGGCTTTAGAAAGCTCAAAAAGCGTATTGATATCAAAATTCAGAATAAAAGGTACCTAAACAAAATTCCGTTTGAAAAACTAGAACTTATTAAGAAATAATCGAACAAAGATATTGATCGACAAAAGGTGTTTGTAATAATAGCATGGACACTTGCCAGAATATTGTCTAATGGATTTTCCTTCACCCATAGCTTGACTTCCAAAAATTCCAAGGGGTATTCGTAGTTCGCCAGCTATATTTACACGAATTACGGTTCTTTCATAGAATCATCAATACGAAAGCTCGAGGGATTAATCCAAAGGAAGACTTATTGGTTTGATGCTTAGTAGCTTGAAGTATTCTAGTGTGGACTCAGCTTATATAGTAACTGAAGAGTCTTAAGTGAGAAAAGGAGTTTCTAACCAGTAAAGGGAATTAAAAATATGAGACCTTCTCTCCTGAACTCTTTAACCGAAGAGAGCGGGGAATAAATTACATCGAGAGTGAAGTTTGAGCTGGGGAATTCCAGTAACATTTTGAACTTTATCCTTATACATAATCTTCTGTCGCGATTTGAGAGAGTGATGTGATGCGAGCAGCTTCTTTTGTAATGAAGTGTGATAGGTCGGAGTAAAATTAAATACGTATACTTTTCTCTTGATTCTCATCTCATGAAAGGGAATGCTGCTTTCACTCATGGAACGTTGGGAACGGTATCGCATCACGGAAACATATGTACTCGGGAGCAAGTATTTTTCCCGTGGTGGAGATTTAAAAGCTGCCATCATATTCTGCGTGTCCAATTGGGTAGTAAATATCTTAGTTGTAAAAAAAAGAGATACAATTCTTTCCTAGAACGATGCTAGAAGTGCGAACACAATTGGTTTAAGTGGCTACAAACCTGTTTAACTTGTGCAAATACTTTTGAAGGTATCTGTAAATCATCTCAAGAGTTTTTTTTCTTCTTGATCTTTCTTGATGATTCACGAAAAGTTAACGCACAACTATGGAAAAGTTGTGAAACTATTATAATTATCTTTTTATATTAGTTGGATAAATTATCAATTATGCATTACAAGTGCGTAACATGAATCAGTAAAGCAAAAATCGACTAAAGTGTATGGAAAGCTGGATGCGCAAATGCGCATTCAGACAAACGAGCAAAATTCGGGCTGGACAGAGTAGCGAATTAAGCAGTGTTCATTCAGAGTTACAATGAATACAAAGACAATAAAAATTAGGATAAAAGATTAAAATAATTTTTTTTATTTGGAATTGGTATTTTGACAAAAAGAGACGTCGTTTCTGTCAAGTAAATAGACATATCTGTCTGAAAATATCTGATATTTTTGCTTTTGGCGCTGAATAAAACAAAAACAAACAACTCAATTTGAAATAAATCGGGAGTAAAAGTTTACAGAAACGAAGAATGACGGCGGCTGCACCAAAAAGCTTAATTTGATACATTAATGAACATGTTTGTGAGAAGGTATAATGCTATGCTCGCTAGTCAATATAAACTGCAATCAGCCTTTTATTTAATGTTAACTACTCTTCTTTACAGTATTCTAATAAGAAGTAAGGCTATTTGAAAAGTCATCTACCTATTGACTGCATTTTATAGGCTATTTATTTGCCTTTTTCTGACTTCTTTTATTGTTATATATCCAATCATTGCGCAAAGGCGTCTTCGAGTAGTTTTTGCTGACACCAGCGCATCGATCGAGTTTGACATGTTTTTCTACCATTAGGTAAGGCTCATTTTTACTCTCCAACCACATCGTTTTCTAGCACTTTTTATTTCTAGAGCTGGGCGAATATTCAACTGCTGTAGCATTGCCTTAATACCTTCTGAAGAGCGTTGTAATCTCACGCGTGCTAAAGAAAGAAAGACTTTTGAGCCTTCGCCAACTAAGAACGCGACTATCCTGGGTGTCTTTAGGAGCCCAGTCAATCAGCAAAGATTTAATATATCTTTTCGCTGCGAAGTAGAAGAAAAATGATGGCCTAAAAAACCTCATTGCTCCCGTCCACCGCCCTGCGTGGGAACCTGCTCGGATGACTGCCCTTCATTAATTTCGTCTTAACTATGTCGGCCGCTTGGACTGACATAATTAAGGGTTTGCGTGGAAACTGGTTTGAGGCCTATCCCACAGCAGAAGCACAAGTCAGAAATTTTCTCGAATCTGGGGCAAAACTGCGAGTCCCGGACGGAGGAGAAATCTTCATCGCCCGGGGGACCCGGCCAGAAGCATAGAGGGAGTTACACCCGTCTCTATGTAGTTGGATACAGTTTTGGCGTATGTACCCGTGAGGGGGTGGCACAAACTTAGCGGTCGTTGATTCGGCCGCT